>BLKM01002848.1:972347-1060514 GCA_013340265.1 Coptotermes formosanus
TCAGGGAGAACTTTTTGTTATCGTTACACTAAGGTTGCACTTTATAGTTGAGTGAGAATGTGCTGTTGACTGTGTACTGTGTACTGGAGGCGTGAACTCTCTGCAGTCCCGGCCTGCACTGCACAAAAGAAATCTGCAGGTGATTTAGGTACTCTGCAAGCCATTTTTCTGAAAGGGTTGGGAAATCACAACAGATATCTTTTGTGCAGTGCAGGCCGGGACCGCAGACAGTTCACGCCTCCAGTACACAGTACACAGTCAACAGCACATTCTCACTCAACTATAAAGTGCAACCTTAGTGTAACGATAACAAAAAGTTCTCCCTGAAGATGACCTAGCAGGGTCGAAACATGTAGGAGTGTGTTACGATTGATGATAAAACTCTCTTTGTGCATTTGTTGGTGATTAGAGCTCACTGCATAGTTTATTACACAGCTCAGTTTGCAACTAACTACAGAGGTCACTATACCAGCGACTGTGTAACTCACTAGTCGGCCGACAGTACAATTCACCACACAGTTGTGTGGTGAATTGTACTGTCGCTGCTTCACTGGGCTGCGCTGCGCACAGCTCAGTGAAGCAGCTACGTAATTCTCACGTCGTACAACTTTGTGATGCTAGAGCACAGACAGACGGAAATGTAGATAAACTGGATGAAAAAGTAAAACATTTGTCTAAAGCAAAGAATGTGCTCGCAAATAAAACGTGTGTGAAATAAAGTCTGGAAATATCCCAAAATGTAAACTGGCTAAGATGTGTGCCAATTCCATCCAACTCAAATCCCAACAATCTTTCTTCCTATGTTCCAGCTTAATATTATTTTTTAATTTTCTTCTTATTCTTCTGAATTTGTTTTCTTGGAGGATTCCTTGTATATTAACCATTTAAAGACGAAACGTAAAATCTGCTTTATAGAAAGACTCTGTGCGTAACGCGCAGTAAACACTTTCAACCTCGGTTATAAAAAAACGAATGAGTTGCTGATGTTTACGGTAAAAGTTGCTGTTTGTTCCGAGATATGTACAAAACATATAAACGCGATTTGAGCACTGTGGAGAATTACTGAATGTTGAACCTGGTGTTACGTAAAGTTACCGCTAGGCTTTAAAAGGTTAATATAGAAAACCACACTGTGGTCTTCTATATTAAATTACACCAGTGTTAAGTCCAATAGTCCTTGTTACATAATGCCCTAAATATATCAAATAACTCATCCCTCTAATGTCCGAATTTTTTCCTCGACACTTGCCACACAGACACTGTCTCGCGTCTCACACTTTCGCCCTCCACAAGACAAAGAGTTCTAAAAGATACGCAATGGCAATAAAATGGAAACTGAGTAATCAAAGCTAAATCTGTGTAGCAGACATCTTCTTGAGAACTTAACTAATCGCTTAGGTAGTAAAGAATAATTAGGCATTTGGATAATCCCAAGGTCTTGCAGAAAGTGTTAGTATCCTAGTCACAACACTTTCACGTGAGGGGCTGAACAAAGCCATCTAAAAGGAAATAACTCTTCAAAAATCTGAACCACAAGTAATACAAGTATCTCAGTGTGTGTTAGACAGTTGATGTCACACTAACATTAACCTTTCAAAGCCTAGCGGTAACTTTACATACCACCAGGTTTAACATTAAGAAATTCTACGTGGTGCCCACATTGCGTTTATGTGTTTTGTACGGATCTCAGAACAAACAGCAACTTTTGCCTTATAAAACATTAAGAGACTGGTTTTTATAACCGAAGTGGAGAGTGTTTACAGCGCGGTACGCACTGAGTCCTTATATAAAATAAGACATGTTTCGTCTTTAAAGGGTTAAATTAAGTACTAACAAATAGAGAATATGAAAAAAACTTTAACATTTTCTGAAACTTTACGTCTCTGCGACTGGCGAAGAGGTACCAACGCTTCCGACAAGCGTAACGCCTTCATCTTCTTGGTCTTTCAACCTTAAAGTATTGACTTTGAAGATCGAGACACTTAATCTTCCGAAAAGTTGGTAAATTGGCAGGGCTTAGCAGCTTAGAAAATTTTAATCTTCATTAAAAACAGTGTAAGAATTTCAAATCTCACAGAATACGGTCCACTGTCAAAGGCTTGTGATAAAAACCGCCGATTCTGTAGTCACGTAATTTAAAATGTAATTAGCTCTGACGAATATAGCAGCTAGTGCTCTGTTTTAACGCCTTCAGGCTGCAGCGAATCCTTTTTTATCTGGTATTATTACAGGCGTTAAGAGAGTAATGGCTTCAGAGCAGTACAGTCTGCTTCACAGAATGTGTCACAGTCCTTTGCTAAATTAACAAGCTTTATGCTTGATTCTCAGAAATCTACATCCCCAGGACTGTAGAAGTTTCCCGATAAAAACAGGTTTAAATCATGCTCAGGTGTCGTTTAACCTTTTAAAGCCTAGCGGTAACTTTACGTACCGCCAGGTTTAACATTCAAAAATTCTACGTGGTGCCCACATTGCGTTTATGTGTTTTGTACGTATCTCAGAACAAACAGCAACTTTTGCCTTATAAAACATTAAGAGACTGGTTTTTATAGCCGAAGTGGAGAGTGTTTACAGCGTGGTACGCACTGAGTCCTTATATAAAACAGATACGCTTCGTCTTTAAAGGGTTAAAACAGATTCCACTGCACTTTGTAACGGATCCACGGTATCAGTAAGGCTGTAGTGACACTGGTCTAGGTGCTAGCTCTGAGATAACGTTAACCTAATTGTTACAGTATTTGATGCATCATAAATATAAAATTATGCAAGCATGGCGTTATTACATGAAAATACAGGTCAACTTCCTTGCTTCCGGATGTAACGGTCACAGAAGCATGACTCCGTTCCACGACATTGACAGTGATATTTCCCGCATAACTGATTTATGATCACATCTTTGTGATTCGATTAAATGTAAAATACAGCGGACTGTCTCCACGCTGAATGTTAGCGGTTATACAGGCATAAACATGACCCAGTTTCCTAGAAAATGTTGCGGTGTTTCTCACACACCAAAGTTAACCCTTTAAAGACGAAGCGTATCTGTTTTATATAAGGACTCAGTACGTACCGCGCTGTAAACACTCTACACTTCGGTTATAAAAACCAATCTCTTAATGTTTTATAAGGCAAAAGTTTCTGTTTGTTCTGAGATCCGTACAAAACACATAAACTCAATGTGTGCACCATGTAGAATTTTTTAATCTTAAACCTGGTGGTACGTAAAGTTACCACTAGGCGTTAAAAGGTTAATGTACATTGCTACGTTGTGCCCACATTCAATCTGTGATTAGGAGAGGTGTCAGCAGAAGGTTACTATATGCATCAGGGTTCTGTAACCGAGGGTAGTGAGATCATTCTAATTTGTCTTTTACTAACAAAACTATAAAGTTTAATGTTTTTTGTGTTAACCTAAACTTTATTCAAAAAATTAAAATTTTGAAGAATTTGTGAAATTGTCTCCAAATTTTATCTTATTCGTTATATATACTAGGGGACTACAAACCTGTACTATAAACCGTAACGAGCAAAGGTAAAGCAACCCCTGGACAGGTCCTGAGGGCTCCAGGAGATTGAGGATTTCAAAATTTCTACACAGTCGGCACATGAAGGTGGTAAGGATGTCAGCCCTACGCACCGGCCGCCTTTATCCCCCAGGATATATTCCTGGTACTCATTCTTGTTAGAGGCTGAGTCGACCCCACGGCCACAGTACGGTTGGAAGGATTATGCCAATCGAACCCGCGACCTTCCGGCTTGTAATGTGGTGCTTCAGCTAACTGCGTCACTGCCTGACGCTACTGTAAACCGTACTTCCATTTTATAAGGTCCTGCGTAGCAACTGATATGCTTTATTTCGATAGGACAAATGATTTATGATTCTGAGTCTGAGAATCACTGGTCTGTAGGTTTTGATCTCATGGCTTTCACGTAGGGATGAAATAAGCAGAACGTTTAACGAAGACATAAAAACAATTTATATCCGGAAGTCATAAAGAGCAAACTGTGAGGCACAGTACATTGACTTTATAAAGCCGTGTTTTACCGCTCACATTAGGGGCTCTGAACGGAATATTGACAGACACTGGGCTTCTCCCGACACTATGCGGTTGCATGCACTGTATCCTGTGGCGGATTTTGCTGGATCATGCACGAAACACGCACGAAATGGCAAGTGCTTCAAACACGAAAGAACCAGGAAGTACCGCTGACCCATAGGAGTGTACCTCGGAGAGATAATGCCTGTAAGCAAAATTCCTAGTGAAATTTCTCCGTATTTTTGGGCAAACGTTATATTTCCATGCTGAAACATAACTTTTATACTCCGGATAACTTACCAAAAAATCATTTCCATCGCGTGCAACAAGATTTAAGAAGGCTTCACACACACATGTGAAATAAATCGTGATTTTGCCCCTTTAAGCTCCAATTCTGTACTGAAAGGGAACCTTTCACTGATATAAGAACGTGTAGTCATCAATAACAGTGTAGTCTGCACAGAAACACGAGTTTCCAATATTTTACTTCGATCAAAAGTCTATAAATAAGCACATATTTACTGGCGTTAGACATTTTGCTATATTATCTGTCTGGATATAATGCATAATGTGGAGCTTAGTGACTTTTTCTCCTCAGTGTACATCATTACAGTTATGACATCAAGGAGAATTAGTTGGGCGAGGTTATGTTCCCACACTGGGCAGAACAGAAACGCATGCAGGGCTTTGGTTGGGAAAACTAAAACGAAAGAGACAACTTGGAATGCCAGTGTCTAGTATATATTTTATTTAATTATACAATCTTATCAAAAAGGTCGTTTGACACACCTTAAAATAGGAGATCTCCTACCTGCAATAATTAGGGTTTCCAGCTTAAAATTTTTGTTATGTCCTGATGATATATCTTTTGTGAACCGATAGTATTTGCCAATAAAAACGTATGTCAAACCACGTGTTGCATCAGATTGTAGAAGTAAATAAAATATATACTTATACCGACATGCCAACGGGGATGTCTTACATTAAGACCAATGTAAGTAGAAGGATAATTTTAAAATATATCTTAAACTAATAGAATAAGGAGACGGATGGATTAATCGGGGTCAAGATAAGGACAAAGGGCGTGTTCATATAAATATCACAATGAATATTCTGCTTCAGTAAAATGCAGAGAATTTCTTGAGTAACTGACAATGTAGCGTTATTGGCTTACAGAAAGGGGCATTGCTTTATATATTTACGCAAAAACCTGTGTAGATGTACGTACCTTAGTCAAAGAGAAACATGTGTGTAACGTGAGGTTCCGATCCCTTGGGATTCCGTTATGAACAGGTTTCAATCTACGTTGAAGTAAAGTTTCTTGTGCACACAGTTGGAAATGGGGCGACTGGATGGGGGGAAGGAGGGGCACTATTCAATGTTCTGCTGAGAAGGCGCCCCGAATTAAATTACCAGCTGCACTTGGACTGCATGAATAATTACGTAACGTCGTAGGCGACCGTGTCTTGAACGGATAGATTCATCATACGTGACGAGAAGCGAATTTAGACAGGAGAATTTTCTAAAATAAAACAGATTGGGAGCAGGACAGAGCTGGAATCTCAGGGTGCTGACATATGTTTGAAATTGGTATACATAAATTTATGTTTTATGTTGAAAAACGTAATCAGAGCAATATATGTTTAGAATTTACAAAACAGCCTTTCTTAATAACTTCTAAAAATTCTTTTAATTATCATAAAAGAGGGGTTAAGAAAGATTCGTAATTAACCCTTTAAAGACGAAGCGTATCTGTTTTATATAAGGACTCAGTGCGTACCGCGCTGTAAACACGCTCAACTTCGGTTATAAAAACCAGTCTCTTAATGTTTTATAAGGCAAAAGTTGCTGTTTGTTCTGAGATCCGTACAAAACACATAAACGCAATGTGGGCACCACGTAGAATTTTGTAATGTTAAACCTGGCGGTACGTAAAGTTACCGCTAGGCTTGAAAAGGTTAAATTGACATCACAACAGCACAAAAGGGAATCAAATTTGTATGTTATTTACTAATATAATGATTCAGATTTTCATCGATATGAAATTTTGTCTCTCACCACAAGCAAAGTTATCAAAGTGTTCGAAAAAAGAAGAGTCCAGAGACAAATATTCTGGTACAGCGAGAAGTAACCGGATGATGGGTTAAAATACGTAAGGAAGAGCTTTATAATATTACTCTTCAAAACTGGTGAAAGGAAGGAGATTTGGATTGAAAAGCGTGACATTAGCCTTGAGCAAAACGAAATGTGAAATAAGCAAAACATTTCAATGGATACAACGGAGATACACGGATATATATGGGAAGATAATATTGAAACGGATTGTTAAGAGAGTGTACGTGAGTGTTCTGACTCCTCACGGTACAGGCCGTTGTCAGTCGGTAGGCTGGTGAGCTTTGAGAGAACACAAAAGACAAGACGTACACGTGTATCTTGTCTAGGTGGGAGACTGATCACGGCAGAAAATACAGAAATATTTAGCAAATTTTTACTGCGTGACTTTCAAGGAAGATTGAAGTTAAACGACAAACATGGTCGTGGTTGTGTACGTGTACTATGGTCATCATGGGGCGAGGTAGATAGAACTGTCAAAAGATTGGTCCAATGAAGTAGCTGAGTCTTCAGGTTTTGCTGGAAGTGAAATTCCTTGCTTACGTAACTCACTGACCACCATTTTCCGCTTCACAAAACTCAGCCACGGGACGCTATACAGGTAAAGGTAAAGGTAAATCAGTCCCATTACAGGCCTGGACAGGCCCACAGGGTTCCAGGAGGTCGAGGCTCCCAGATTTCTAGACAATCGGCACATGAAGGTGGTAAGGTTGTCAGCCCTACGCACCGGCCGCCTTTACCCCCGAGGAAATATTCTTGGTACTCATTTCTGTTAGAGGCTGAGTCAACTCCAGGGCCATAGTGAGGGAATCGAACCCGCGACCTGCCGGTTTGTAGCGCAATGCCTCAACCAACTGTGCCACCGCGCCCCCCCCCCCCGGACCCTATACAAAGTCATCCCAATTTAACCCCATACCCTCAAGCCCTCTTTGTTCGATCTGTATTACAATATTATATTTCAATAGACGTCTACCTCCCCTAAAGGTTTTAAATATGCAGGCTTAAAGAACTAAACGTATAGCGTTCCTGGTTCTACATGTAACGCCAAAAGGGTTAAATATACAATTGCTATTTAAAATCCCTAATTGATTCAGGTTGGTATACAGTAAAAAAGGAAGTTTAATTTTTTACGTTTTCGTTGCCATCAGCAATGCAGCAGCTAATATCTTATGTAATAATAAATACAACGGCTGTAGATGTAATGCAAGACCTCAAAGGAAAACTGTCGAAGAAATGTGTCACTCATGTTACCCCATCAGTTTCAACGTTAGTTTAATAAGGCTGAACGTTTTGCCTGAATTTTCACTGGAGAATATATAAAGCCCATGTTACACAACCGTAGAGTAAATTACATGCAGAGTACATAAAAATATTTACCGAGAACATAGGAACATAACATAAATTCCAATTAATATTCGAAACAGATAAACGCATCATCAGCTTATTTAGATAATGGCAATTAATAGCACATCTGCAAGCTGGTACACAAATCTGCTGTATCATCAATATATTTTCGCAAACAAATAAAACTATGGCATTAATTGAAATTGTAATAAAATACGAATTTCCGTTTACATATTCGAGTATTACGGCGAGTTTATTTTCTACCTTGCAGTGTTTTACATTACGTTATTAACTGCACAGTTACTGTTATAAATACATACATGAAGCCGCTAAAATATTACTGGTGAATCGGAAGGCACAGCCAATGCGTCCTTTATAACAATGGTTCTTGCTTTGTTTGACTGAAGGCTCTGCGTTCCTGTAGGATTGGTGCGTACACTAAAACTGGTCCCTACGTTGCCACGAAGACGAGAGAGCTAGTGTAATAAATACTGCTTTCTAACTCATAATCACTGTATAAACTTAAGATCATAGACGTCCCTGTGCGCCTTATTTACCTTTCTGTAAACATAAAGCACTTTTAGCACATTCAGTAACTGCCAACATGTGTTACACGTACGTGATATATTCGATATTTCCAGTTGTACCACACGTATATTCTCTGTTCGGAATGAGTTGTGCACAGCTCGATTTGGGTTGGCTAACTCGTATTTACTACAAGCTACAGTAGAAGTGGAAGGGTCTTGGTTTTATAAAAGAGCATAACTGTGTATTCGCACATACGTTATTCATTAGAGATTGTTTGATTGGTCTTAATAGCGGGAAAGTAAGTTTTATATCAAGAAAGAAAGGCTTACTGGCATCCAGTACACAGTAGCATTAGCTAACTCCATGGAGTAGAGTTCTTCTTGAGAAGCTAACAGTTTCTCAGCTAGTCAAGAAATTCCCCGCATTTTGTGGAACCCGGAAGTTCATTACGGCATTCACAAGAGCCCGCCACCTGTCCCTATCCTGAGCCAGCTCAATCCACTCCATGCCCAATCCCACTTCTTGAAGACCCATCTTAATATTATCCTCCCATCTATGCCTAGGTCTCCCAAGTGGTCGCCTTCCCTCAGGTCTCCCCACCAAAATTCTGTAACACAGTAACATTATACGTGTCAAAATAAACTATTTGAAAATTAAGTAGCAATACACTGTGCTAATCAAATATGCAGTCTGCTGTCTACAAAATGTGCCTACTGTGCGACGAAGCAGAAAAAATGGAACTTGGCCATATACAAAAATGTCAGATTTTGACAGATAACACGGACAGTGCCAACGACCGAGATAAATTGTGAGATCTATAAAATCATATTGGACTGCAAGAAAGAAAATAGGAGATATCCTTCTAACTGGCGTAGCATAAAAAACTGTTCAAGGCGGATATGTGTAGATGTGGTAACGACTCCCTCACCTCCTAGGGGCAGACTGGGATATAGGACCTTTCATTCCATGATACGTTAAGACAGGTGTGAAATAGTAGTGACTGCTGTTGTATGGCAACTGCTTACCAAAACACACGACCTCACATCACATACGAACTAACTAACTAGCTAACTAACTAACTAAATAAATAAATATATATATAAATAACTCCTTGGAGCAGGGTCCTTCTTGAGAAGCTAACAGGTCCTCAGCTAGTCAAGAAATTCCCCGCATTTTATGTAACCCGAAGGTTCATTACCGCATTCACAACAGCCCGCCATCTGTCCCAATCCTGAGCCAGCTCAATCTAGTCCATGGCCTTCAGTTCACTTCTTGAAGATCCATTTTAATATTACTCTCACATTTATACCTGGGTCTCCCAAGTGGTCTTCTTCCCTCAGGTCTCCCTACCAAAATACTCTACGCACCTCTCCGTTCCCATATATGCCACATGGCCCGCCCATCTCATTCTTCTAGATTTGATCGCCCGAACAAGAATATGAACGTAATTTGTAGCATCGTGGGAACCTTGAATCTTATTCATAAATGGATGAAACATTTTTTGCGTGTATAATGGCGTTACAAAATTAATATTATCGGAGAATTCAATGTGTCGCGAAAGAAAATTTTTAATTCTATCGCCAAGCGTTGTGTTAATAAAACTGTTTCACCTGATGACGCTGGTGCACGCGGTTAGCCGAGGCACTGTCAATAAGAATGAAGCTAATACTGATATCGTAAATAGGAGTAAATAATATTTATACCTGATTTCAGGCTTCTGCCAAGTAGGTACGATCTGCAGTCTTCCGGGATATTACACAGCGTTGAGCGGTATTACTGCGCAGACGTAACGGGATGGCCTCTCGGTTCCGTTTCAAGGGAGGAGGAGGAGGAGGAGGAGGAGGAGGAGGAGGAGGAGGAGGAGGAGAAGAAGAAGAAGAAGAAGAAGAAGAAGAAGAAGAAGAAGAAGAAGAAGACGAATTCTTGGACTTCTTGACCCTTGAAGATGGGACCGAGAGGTTGTCCCGAAACGTCGGTACCGAGCTACCACTCTACGCTGCATACTATTCCAGAAAAATGCAGGTCTAATATTTACACGCTTGGTGAAAAAAACTGAAGTAAAGATATTACTTGGAAAGCGTACGCTTATACCAGGAATAATATTAAAATAAACGTAAAAGAAACAGAATGGACAACCTTAGACTGAAGTAGTTTGGGTCATAATGGGAACAAGTGGCGGTCCCTCGTGAACAGAAAGAGTAGGCTAAAAAACAAAAGTTTCTATGACGTGCCAGCAACATCCTACTTATCTGCTAAGCTGAGGGTAGCGTAATGGGTCGGTACTGCAGTCTCAGTTTATAACCTGTATCGACAACACTGAAATAGAAACAGCGTAGCTGAAGTGACAGCTTTAGTGGACTGTTAAATTCTGCTAGATCGAACAAATCATATATCTAGAATTCAGGAAGTACATGTTTATGCAAGATATTTGTGTAATGATAAAATACAGCCATCTGTCTTGACTAGGGCTCGTTTAGAAAACAGCGCCTTTGCGTCGTCTCAGTGTGCTTCTGTTGACAATACAAAATGGGAATCGAGAAAAGGAAAATGTCTGTTGGTCGTAAAAACGTCTGGTGTTACAGAGTAAACTGAATGACAAAGAACGAGCACAATGCGCCAGTCATCCAGAAGCAAAACATTTCCTTGAAGTGAGGGAATATTTCAGTTTTGAGGCTTCATGTACAATAAAAGTGTAAACGTTTTTAAGTAACTAAACAAAAATTAACAGAAGCCTACCTAGCATAGCAACAATTCTAACAGTAAATTAAACTGCTGGAAGTCCATATTGCAAGAAAGTGATTAAAAAAAAAGCAGGTTTGGTGAATTGCGGGTGCTTGATAAGGTATTTTGAAGCTGCTAATAGTGGCTGTAGCACTGGTGGAATAAAAATAAGGGGTTACGGGATACTTTGAAAAGGCATCTGCTGCAGCAATCATGAACTCTTTGAGAGACTTCCAATCAACTTCGAAAGTTTGTCATTATATTTAGCAAAATCAAACCAATGAATCCACAATATTTAATTCTTTATTTAACATTTATTCCAACTTCTCCCCGACATGTTTCGGCACTTCCGTTTCTATTTTCGTTTTGTAGTCCTTCCCTCTTCTACCTACTCACAGTAGGTGTCGATGTTGTTTATTTTCACTTGATCACACTCAGACACACGCCACAGTCGTTAGGACTCCTCTGGACGAGGGATCGGCCCGTCGCAGAGACCTCTATCTGACAACACACAAACACTCACAAGAGAAAAAAACATCCATGCCCCCGGTGGGATTCGAACCCACGATCCCAGCAAGCGCTCGGCCGCAGACCTACGCCTTAGACCGCGCGGCCACTGGGATCGGCTGTTTACATTTTCAATGGTGTTAATTTACTTACATAAAACTTCTTTCAACGTGCAGCAACGTGTGACTACAAAAGTTTTAAGAGTCACATGTTACTGCACGTTGGAAGAAGCTTTATGTAATTAAAGTAACGCCCTTTAAAATGGCAACAAAAAATGCCGAAACATGTCGGGGAGAAGTTGTAACAAACATTCAATAAAAATCTATATATTGTGCATTTGTCGGTTTAATTTTACTAAATTAATTATACGCACGGAAATGAAAAACACAAAGTTTGTCACTATATCTTTAGGATAAGGAAGCATTAATCAGCCAAGTCAAAATACAGGTTACAAGAACCGTGTACTGTCTGGTTAACGTTTAAAAATATCCAGGCTAAATGGCAATGAAACCTCCAGAGGCGGTCTGTTCAAATCTGCTAAGGTAACGTAGTAAAAAGATGCAGATAGAAACAAACTATTTGAAGACTGAGCAAAAGGAATAAAAGTATTCAAAGAATGCTGCCGTATATGCAAGTGCCGAAGCTGTATGTGTGTTTAATTCAATTCGTGTACCTCTTCAAGATAAAGTTATGAAGGTTCTAAAGTGGAAGAAACATTCACATTCTTTAACCATCAAAAAACCTGAAACTGTGAAACAAATAAACACGAAAATATAGAAGCCCCTGTATAAAAAGTACGAAATACATTTAATGCGAACTTAAGGTGCCTGTGGAGGGCTAAAGCATACGATCAAAGCCACTTCATAATAAACTGCTTTCCCATGTTTCTAAAATTGCGCTACCTTATGTCTTACTGGTTTATAAAACAATTTGTGAAAAGGTTACGTTGAAACTAATTTATCAAAAACAAAGTCTATATCTTCGCTTGAGAGTGAATGTTTAAGTGCTCATATGAGTTTTAAATTAAATTTTTGCCAGAATTTCATCCGCAGAAGGTGTCGACAATAGGCCATTTCAAGGTAATTCTAGCGTGCATGTTAATAAGGTACAGATAAACACGTCACTCTATGTTCCCTTTCGAAACAATTTTACGCTACTCGAACTCCGGTTGAATCCATGGAAGAATGGTTTGAAAACAATTTAAGTAAGAGAATAAAATATAAATTGATATGAAATGAAATGTTGTGGGGGGGGGCTTTAAGACTACGACGATTACACAATAAAAATTGGTAGGTTGTTTACAAGTGGCCTCGAAGACTGGAATGCTTCAATTCAAAATTGTTTTTATTGAGAAACAGGAAGGGAAGAATTAGGAATGTGAATTATTTGCATGAGCTTCAAGGCAGGAATCTAAAGGCGTTTTTGTCGGCAGGGGTGAAGGAGAGGTCAGAAGAAATATTGGAGTAAGCTTAAAAAACAGACAGAGTAAAGACACAGAATTTCAGCAACAGGACTGTTAACTGACAGATGTTGCGAGGAAGAGAATTTTGAAATTCTGAACGGCAAAAATGAAGTGAAATTTAAACGTATTTATATAAGCTCGGTGAGTCAAAACATAATAGACTGTGAGTTGATTTCTATGGATTTAAGAACAGCATTGTGGAGCAGAAAGTTTAATTTAACATACGCCTTTATGAGTTTTGCTGGAGAATACGGGTACAAAAACAAACTGAAGAAAAATGTCCATGGAATAGAGAATTAGATATGGAGAGCAGAAATTACAAGAGAGAGCAATTACAGCAAGTTAAAGCAGACTGTCCATGCACGGCTCTAAATGATGTGCGCAAGAATATTAATATTCTATCTTACGGTCTAGAATATGAATTAAAACACAGGACGCGAGAGGGTATTGGTAATGGACAAAGTAGCCCTATCACGGGAAATACTGTTAAAGAGTACTCAGCAAATAAAGGCTTAGGATTGTTTAACCTTTATCCTGCTAATGTGGGATATATTGTGAGCTGCTAATAATGCCAGCACCACTAATGTGTAATATTTGGTGACCTACATTTGGCAACGCTGAAAGGAGCTTCTTTGTCTCTCTCTCTCTCTCACTCTGCACAATGTCTCAACACTGAATCAATCGTGAAAGACGTCCTACGTGCACACAGATATGACATAGGACGTCTTGCACGATTGGTTCAGTGTTGAGACATTGTGCAGAGAGAGAGAGAGAGACAAAAAGGCTCCTTTCAGCGTTGCCAAATGTAGGTCACCAAATATTACACATTAGTGGTGCTGGCATTATTAGCAGCTCACCATATATTCCACATTAGCAGGATAAAGTTTAAGAGGAGCGCTTTTGGAGTGGAAGTTTAAAAAAGACGTTACCAGCAAAATAAAGCTTTACAGTAAATCTAGGATTCTTGTAGCCCGAAGATGGATTGGAGTGCGTGGGATGGGTAACTACAGGCTTTTGACCTTCCACTTGATGTGTACTAATGATAGAGTTAGGGAGGCAGCAGAGTGAGTAAACGCAAGAGGGCTGCGGCTGCTAAAACCTAAGATTGGTGGTCTGGTCTTTCACAACAAACGGACTAAAAAGACGTTAAATAAAGTCGATATTTTGATAAATGGAGGCTGAAGTCTTGAGTAACAAAATCGAACGCGCAGTAGTAGTATTCGCGAAAGCAGGGAGGTTTAAGAAGCAACAAAATGGAGTAGAAAGTGTCAAGTAATATGAATTATTTATTTGGGCAACATTTAGAGAAGTATTGACAAATAAAACAAACTGTAGATTCTCAAGACGGTCCTGATTAAGACTCAACTTTTCTGACATATGACGCCTCGTCGGTTTGTACATAGCTACAGACATTTCAGATTAGATAAATTCTGAAAGGTTTTGGCGACGGTGTATAATACTGTGTGGTGATGGGATTATGGACTTTATAAATCACCCGAACAGTAAAATATTAAAATCACAACGTTTCGGAAGCTGGCTGTGCTTCCTTCTTCAGGTGAATGGAGGGGTAGGAGAGAAGAACACCTACTCTGCTGGGCCCATTAGACAGATCTAGCCTCCATCATCGTCCTGTGATGGAGGCTAGACCTGTCTAAGGGGCCCACCTGAGTAGGTATTCTTCTCTTCTCCTCTTCCCTTCGCCTGAGGACGGAAGCAGAGACAGCTTCCGAAACGCTGCGATTTTAGTGTTTTTTAATATTTTAATATTTTACTGTTCGGACGATGGATAAAGTCCATAAACCCATCACCACACAATTTCAGATTAGCTTGTCAAAGCAGCCCAGGGAGAAGCTTGCTGCCTTCATCAGTCAAAATGTCCTGAAGATGGAGACTGAAAACTCCTCCAAAACATTAGCAACTATTTACTACTCGATGCTGCGTCATACTCTAGGAGTCTTAAAATAGGAACTAACCATGAATGGAGGAGATGGATATTTAGCCAACCTTCCCCCCAAAAATTGGTATGAATTCTAGGAACGGTCTGTGAAATATTACAGGAGGTTAGTGAGGTCGAAGGAGTAGATGTAAGAGGGGTATATAAGGCGTGAAAGGAAAGTTATGTAAATTAGAATAAACCACAGGGCTGTGGAGTCAGTACACAAAAGCTCGGACTCCGACTCCTCGATTTTTAAAACTTCCGACTTCGACTCCGACTCCTACCACTCGATTTTTAAAACTCCGACTCCGACTCCTTCATAAAAGCTCAATACGTAATAATAATGGTAAACCTATAAAACGTGTCATCATCACCACGTGAATCATCAGGCTACTTTTTTGACTTATAACCTATATTTAAGTATAAGTCTAATGGTTACTGTAGCTATCAGGGCTCTGGAGTTGGAGTATCTAGTTAAGATTTTACACTGACGTCGGAGTCAGTACATTTTTGCCAATTCCGACTCCGACTCCGACTCCACCTAAAATTCCTTCCGACTCCGACTCCACGACTCCGACTCCGACTCCACAGCCCTGATAAATCATGTATGTAGGTTAGGGACGACAGGTTCACAGATACCCAAAACGTACGGATTTACAAATTTAGAACTGGAAAGAATGAAAGAACTGGAAAGAATGAAAGACCATGAGGTGTACTGTTTTCAGTGGCGCTACAGCCCAAACCCGGTCTAGGCAGCCTCACTGTTGAAGTTTCCAGATCACACACAATTAGACATACAGATCCCGTACACATCTCTGAACGAGTTATCAGCTGGTTACAGGAACCTTCACAACACACAACAAACAAAAGAGACGAACATCCATGTGCTCAGCGGGATTCGAACCCGCGATCCCGCCAATAAAGCGGATTCAGACGTACGCCTTCGGTCGCAAGACCACTCGGATCTGCAGAAGGTGTGTTAGGTGTTGAAAAGGTACACAGGTTTAGGTGCAGAACACATGGATGAAAGATGGGCTTAGCTGTTCGTACTTAACACGTTTTAAAAGTCCTAAGTAACTGGTAAAATGGGATGTTTTAAGTAATATTGTAATATGAATACGTAAGAAACAATATTGTGAATTTTGTTGGTCTAAGTGCTGCGAGTTAGTTACTGACAATGTACGGAACAAACAATAAAACTTTATTTGTAAGGTTTACATACGCAGTGCGAGAGATACGATTTCTCAAGACGATCTGTAGAAGTAACGTTTCCCCTCCGCAACTCATGAAGGCACATGGGACAGAGAGATACAGTTCTGCTCCCTTTCAGCCTCGATACTAAATGGAGGTGAGTGGTATGCTTTAACGCTGTGCCACTTTAAACCCGCGGAAGCGGCACCCAGTACCCACTGAATACGACGCTGCATGGAGTCCATAGCCGGTGTAGATTTTTGGAGAAGATACGAGCTTGTACTCCTGCCGGCAAACGAACTACGGTTCCTATATCGTCCAGGCCGTAACCTAGTCCTTATACGTACTGCGATATCCGCCTCCAGGTACGCCTAAGCGTTAATGCCACGGACTTTACGCAAAAGATCCAGACATTGTTGACATTTTGCGGGTTAGACAAATCCAAAAAGTAACGGTGGCTCTTTCTCCAAGATCAGGCGGTTGGCGCGGGCAACTTTTCTCATCTCAATGTAGTGCCGAAATACAAGAGAAACTGACACTAAACTCTACCTAATATGTGTCACCCCTAGCCTTGTGCTTAATTAGATAAGCAGCGACCGTCTCTACAAGTTACACAGACCCTACTTCAGCAGCCGCTTCTTTGTTACACTTGAGAGAAATTTGCAAAAGAAACTGACATCCAACGTACCTGTCTAACATTTCTGACATAAATGTATTTGACATTAAGTTTAATAAAACGTCAAATTTTTTTTCATATCGACTACTCATGAAACCTCTGAATGACGACCACGATCAATGATAACATTCTAATGATGTTTGATATTCTATTTATAACATAACTTGTTTTGAAGGACGTATCAGTACTATTTTAATGTCGTCTCTTGTTACTTGTGACGAAGGGTGACGTCACAGTGAATCGCAATGTGCTCCTTAAATCGGAAAGACTGTCTGTTTGTGTGTGGCGGCTACACGCACTCCATTAAGGTAACATCACAAAACACTATCACATTTCACTATACGTGTCATAAAGGGCTTTAAACACAATTATGTTTTAGTAATCCAAATGCAAATGTTTTGAAGCATTTCGTGTCGAAGATGTAACACGCCTTTTGCTTTGTTAAGTCGAAAAATAACTTTCTTGGAAATGTCTCCAGTCTAGCTTCCCTTACGTCCGGTTTTGCCTTAATTAACACATGCCCTCTAGTTGTTGTCTTACTGAGTGGGAGGGTTCTCGAAAACGTTTTATTTATTTTACTTTATTCACTGAAAAGTACCAAAAATAATGCACAATTCAACCTACGTGACCCAAAGTCCTTAGAAGGCCACCTTCACTCCGACATGTTTCGATGCCATATATAATTGCCACCATCATAAGGGAGAGAAAGAATTCACACTGGAAGCTGGGACGCCATTGGTGAGATGCAGTCCTTGTTATGCACACATCGTCAGAGCCACTCCACAGGAATTGCTATCCAGATGGCACGGCCGGCGCTGTATATGTACTGTGAATGGATAGCAATTCCTGCGGAGTGGCTTCGACGATGTGTGCATAATCAGGACTGTATCTCACCAGTGGCGTCCCAGCTTCCAGTGTGAACTCGCTCTCTCTCTTTCCCCCTGATGATGGTGGTATATATGCCACCGAAACATGTCGGAGTGAAGGTGGCCCTCTATGGACTTTGGGTCACATAGGCTTAAATATTTTGCGTTATTGTTGGTACCTTTTAGTGAATAATCCAACAAAGATACACGGTGTAGACAACGTATGGAAATTATTTTGTTTACCCATATGCACCAGGTGCGGCAGAAAAGTTTCTTCCGGATTCATGAAAGTTCTGTTAGGAATTTTATTTAACTTATATAACGTAGAGGTACTCGCTTAGTAACAGAAGATGGCAGTCCACACAGTGCCCCAATAAGCAGTTTGGAAAAGAACCAGGAATTGGGCTTCGTATAAAACACAGGCGACTACAAGGGAAGTGGCTAGCGACAAGACTGTGGGTAATTACATAAAGAACTGGTGCTTTTATTCAGCAGTTGGTAACCCTAACGATTTGGAACACGCTGGTGCAAGTGATCACACAAACGAGCAGTTTTGTGTGAAACGTCTTGTTTTGAGATTGCAGTTAAACCTTTCATCCAAGCAGGCTTTTGTGTCTCCCGAAAAGGAAGAAGAAGTGACGCTGTTTAGAACTTTCGGCAGATTGTTAGAAAGTCCTTACGTAGAACAGACAGATGATAAGACTTCTGTTTCCACAAACAGAGCGCTAAAATAAAAGTTTTAGAAACCGAAAAAAGCAACAGTGTCAGAGCCAAGGGTAAGAAATGTGTTATTTGATTCAGGGGACTACCAAACTCTTCACGAAAAACAAACATTCAAATTTCAATCAACAGTTTATTTTCAGAGGTTTTGTACCATGCAGTCTAATGGGATTTTCTGACGTTTCGTAAGAACATACTGACTCCTTCTTCGGGTTGAGTTAACGTACTTGAAAAAATTCTGCGTTGTTCCCTTTCTTTCTCCTTTATTCGAACACTTTTTGCTTATTACGCTATTCTGACACGTTCCTGGAATATTCCTGATAGGCTTATTGTAGGCGTTACTATGTGCAATATCATGTACTGCTTACAAACTGAACACAACTCACTAAACTTGGAAAGACATATACGGACACGAACTAACTAACTAACTAACTAACTAACTAAATAACCAACCGACTGACCGACTGACTGACTGACTGACTGACTGACTGACTGATTGACTGACTGACTGACTGACTCCATGCAGCAAAATCTTTATTTTGAAGCTAGTAGTTTTTCAGCCAGTCAAAAAATTTCCAGCATTTTATGGAAGCCGGAGGTTCATTACCCCATTCACAGCAGCCCGCCACCTATACCTATCCCGAGCCAGATCAATCCAGTGCATGCCCCAACCCACTTCTTGAATATCCATTTTAATGTTATCCTCCCATCTACCCCTAGGCATTACAAGTGGCCCTTTTCCTCAGGTTTTCCCACCAAAACCCTGTACGTACGTCTCCTCTCGCCTCTACGCACTAAATGCCACGCCCCTCCCAGTCTTCTAGATTTCATCGCTTGAAAAATGCGTGGTGAAGGCTACAGATCATAAAGCTCCTCACCATGTAGTTTCCTCCATTCTCCTCTTACCACGTCCCTGTTAGGCCCAAATATCTTCCTGAGCACCATATTCTCAAATACTCCCAGTCTATGTTCCTCCCTCAATGCGAGAGACCAAGTTTCACCCCAACATAAAGAAATAGGCAAAACTGTAGTATATTTAGAAACACTAGATTAAAAATGGTGTACTGCAGGAGAAAACGTGAAACCAGACATTTAGAAAATGTTCATTGCACTAGATGTAGCGCTTATAAATAAAAATTTTCTAAATGTAGAAAGTTGAAAATAAATGTCATCCAATCGTCCAAACACATATTACGTAGGTAATTCAATAAGTAAAAGCAATTCTTGTACTAACCACGAACAAAGTGAAATGGACACAACGGTAACACAGGCAGAACAGCAGCTGATGTCTAGCATACCAGCAACTTCAAACACAGTAATCCGTCGGTCTTCTCGAATGAGAATCTCAGCACGACTGACGTTGCCTTGACAGCGCCACGTTGACGGGTGCCCTGATCGAGCTTCGTCACACTCGTTCTTCCAGATTTAAACCTTGCTACCCATTCGTAAACTTTTCTCCGACTCATGCAGTTACCATTACCATACTATTCTGACATTCTTCGATGGATGTCAGCAGGTTTGACCCTTCTGCCTAAAGAAATCTTATCACGGCCCGTTGTTCAACGACGGTGCCATCGGAATGCGCAGCGTCCATGTTTGCATGGTTACCGCTTCAGCCAAACTGACAATGGAGTGCTGGGCGATGCATGTTGAAACTTGTCAGAATCGAGTTACAACCGGCTACAATCGCTTGGCTGCTGTCGGTGGTGGTAGTCGTATAATTCACAAATTGCCTTTACTTTTTGAATTACCCTCGTAGGTGAGACACTACATGCATGTATTACGTAACAGTGGGAAACCTATCGATATTTGAATTCAGGTCCTTTCTCAGATCGTCATAATTTTCCATTCACTGTGGTTATTTATTCTGTTATTTTTCACAGTTGTTTAGAGGTTAACAAAATTATTATTTTTGGAAATTTTTATTAATTTTTGGTGCGAAATTTACGTCGATTTTGTTGACTTTATTATTTATATATAACTACATCAAATATTCCGAACTTTTTAAGTCAAAGCAAAATTTACTATAGAATTTGGACGTAAGTCAGTCATAATCTATCTACAACAAACTTCACATCTCAAAAGGTAACAAATAAATATTACACTTTGGTTGCACACTCTTATTTTCGTAATAATGCACCACGTACAACGCACGGCGAAATGAACAAAATACTTTAAATTATTAACGACCAGTATCGATTAATACCGGTCACTATGTTTATCGGTTACTCTCGAAGGAAATCGTGATGACGTTTAGAATAAAGCCATAAAAGTGTTTAGGTTGTTTCAAGTAAACAGCTTTCTATTTATAGATACAGCTTGTTGTTTTATCTTTGCTTTAAACAAACATGAGTTTTCCCCAACAGATTTTAGAAAAACATTTTTTTATGGATTTTCACAAAACTGCAGGCAGCAGGAGACACCTTGTACCAGGGGGACGGACTGGTAGATATAACGAAGTTAATAACTGCTTTCCCCAAACTTTACGAACGTGCCTTTAATGGTCCGGAGCACGCCAACAACGCAACATTGAAGAAATTACTAAAATTCTGCAGGTAGCACCGAAGGAGCCTTTAATGTTCAACACGAAATGTTTAAATTTTATGATTACAAGAAAGTAATAAGATCTTCTTGGTCTGACAGCCGGGTCAGATTGTTCAGTCCACCCGACATTTCAGAGAATAAATTGAGACACAGCAAGTATATGAACCATGTAAATAACAGTAAGGTAATTAAGTTCCAATCAGGTACGCAAATGTAAATACCATATTCCCTTATTTAACGTTTTAAAGCCTAGCGGTAACTTTACATACGACCAGGTTTAACATTAAAAAATTTTACTTGGTGCCCACATTGCGTTTATGTGTTTTGTACGGATCTCAGAACAAACAGCAACTTTTGCCTTATAAAACATTAAGAGATTGGTTTTTATAACCGAGACGGAGTGTCTTTACTGCGCGGTACGGGATGATTCTTAATGTATCCCTACTTGTGTATCTAATACCAGGATTTTTTTTCCCAGACATGACGAATGAAAAGCACTCGAGAATACGTATTTGCCAAACAATGTACGTTCTACACACAGCACCTGAACTCGTGTGGTCCTTAGCAAGCGCACTGAATGGTTAAATGAATGTCACCGTTAATGCGGTAATTGCCGCTCACAGGAATTATCAATCATTGGTGCAAGCGCTCTATAAGGAAACAGAGCTAAACGGGGCAGAGTTAAGCGGGCTATTACCGCAAGTGCTTTTCCTAACTGCTCTGCAAGCGCACCGTAAACTTGGTGACTCCTTTCACCACTGTAAGAAGAAAAAACTCGTCAAGACACTGTGTTCTGCGAAATGTGCTCTCTTCTCTTCAAAGGTAAATAAATATTTTTAGACTTCTTTACCTTTGAAGATGGGAACGGATAGGTTGTCCCGAAACGTCGGTAAAGGATTAGCACTAGACGGGCGTCATATCCCAGAACAGCGCAGGTCTCATCAACATCGCGGGGGAAGCCTGAACCCCCGGTAACACACTCTGTGTTTTGCGAGAAAAGCAAACAACTAAATGTTTTTACTCCTGTCCAGGTTCGTATATTTGTTCTTACAGATTTGCGCACACATGAATTTTTGCAATAGCTTTGTTCGCTTTAGGACTGCAATGATATTGAGAAGCACTCATCTCAGTAGACGGTACAAAAACATGGAGCGGATCATTAAGAACTCATTACATAACACGAGACGAATGAATACACCCAAAGGACACTTTATTGTAAATGAAGGGCACAATTTCGGAGGGTAACTTAGGCAAAATATGTGTGCTGAATAAATATTTTATTTAAAGTTTAATAAAGTATGGTCAATCCTAACATAACAACCAACAATATACAGCTGTTACGTTTGCCATCCTATTGTGTTAGATTTATAATACGAGAAATAAATTGCCGTCAACATAAGTACTAGATATTATATCTTTAATGTGGCAACACGTTTCGACCTCAAAGCGTCATCTTCAGGGCAGCGGTATAAAATATATAAAATGTATTGTATACAATTCCGTTTACATATTTTATACCTCTGGCCCGAAGATGACCCTTTCAGGTCGAAACATGTTGCCACATTAAAGACATAACATCTACTAGTTGTGTTGAAGGCAATTTGTTTCTCTTAACATGATACTTAGTTTCTACTATACAGTAATACGTGTTATTTAGTAAATGGGGCCGCGGTGGCGCAGTTGGTTGAGGCACTGCGCTACAAACCGGCAGGTCGCGGGTTCGATTCCCGATGGAGTCATTGGAATTTTCATTGACATAATCCTGTCGGTCGCACTATGGCCCTGGGGCCGACTCAGCCTTTAACAGAAATGAGTACCAGGAATATTTCCTGGGGGGTAAGCGCGGCCGGTGCGTATGGCTGACAACCTACCACCTTCATGTGCCAATTGTCTAGAAATCTGGGAGCCTCAACCTCCTGGAACCCTGTGGGCCTGTCCAGGCCTGTAATGGGACTGCTTTACCTTTTTATTTTGTAAATATTCAATATGGAAGGACACATTCGGACCTTAACCAAGTAGTTCAGCACAATACAAATGGAAGTACCAACTGTATACTTCTATGACAGTAAAGAATATTAAGTCAGGGGTGCACAAACCCCTAGCGCCAAGTTGCCGCTGGAAGTACATTTTGTACGGTGGCATCTAAAGATTGTGGGTCTTCAGTATAGAACTAGGTTCATATCACCCTTCCAGCGCCTAAAATTTTGAGTTTGATCCTAGACTTGTGGAAAACTTGTGCACTCCTACCTCAAAATGTAATTCCAGCTGAGGTATAATAGGAATATTGAAAACTTAGTACAGTTCTTATTCTAATAAATCATGTTAAAAACAGTGCTGTTGAAGAAATGTCAAAAGCAGTTTGGTAGTTACACAAGATGTGTTCAGAGATGGCTTTCAGTTTTGTAGGTAATTAAGCGTGTAAAGGTAAAGGTAACCCATGATACGCCTCTGCATGCACAGCGGGGAGACGGAGGTACGTATAGCCCCAACCAATTTGCAACCTCGGCGCTAGAAGTGGGTGGGTGGTAAGTGCCACGCCCAGGTCGTTTACCCCCGGCAAAGACTCGATGACCCTTGTATGGGATGCAAGGAAAATCTTCACCCAACCACTTGGATTCGATCCCCGGACCGTACAGCTCGTAGCGAATGGATTAGGTGTGTACACGTTAGAAATACAACGTTAAAACATAGACCTTATCAGTTCTTCGTACGTGTTTTTTACCCTCCTTCCGTGAAAACATTATTTTGCCATACTTGTAAGACGAGGAGCTATTGTTATCTTTGAACCACATGGCATATCTGATTACCCCACAGTCCGCTAAAACGGTTACGGTACGTTTCGTGACTCAGAAGAAGGCCAGTTCCTACCGAGACAGTGTGTGCTTCACACCTCCTATCCGTACAAACGAAACCATTACGCTTTAAGTCGAAGTCCTCTAAAATAATCAAAATTAATGTAATTAATGCTGAAATACAGACAAAATGAAGGAAGACGACTTGGAGGACCTTCGAACAGACTATCAGGCGAAGCCGCAACAGGACTATTAAGGCCTAACTCATGGCGGATGGTGATAATGTTTATGGCGATAAATATAATAATAGAGACTTTTCAGTTATTAGCACTATAATTTCAGTCCACCAGGTACGTGTCTAAAAGGGGGTCTCTTGCAAGACGCTAGATTTCAGCTGCTACTCCAAACGCGGCTAATATACTTGTACAGCAGCAAAAAGACGATACTTCAGGGTGGCAAAAACAGTAACGACTTAAGCTGTCACAGAAACAGGAAGTGAGCTGTCAAACATGAAGGGATCTCTGCCAAAATGAAACGAAATAGCATCATGCCGCAAGTTTAACAACTGTTAGCTGTCTTTCAGATCTTCGTTATTTGCAAATAAAGTCGCCTCTGACGCGTGGTGCCTGGAGTGCTGCAAAATATTTCCAAGCATTCACCGGCAAGTGCAAAGCGCTGCTCGGGACTTTACAAGCACGTCACTTAGAATACAAATAAAGAGACGTGAACTTCTTAAGGGGAGACGGTAGGGAGCGTATAAGCCAATGCAAGCAATGTTAAATTGAGCTTCATCCAGGTACACATTCTGAAGAAACTACTGGAGATAAAAATTTGAAATTTTTACCAGCCGTAGCTTATTAACGTGATCACAATCAGATGAATAATTAGTTGTTTTCAAGAAATACATTTTCCATAATATATTTTTGTATTTTTTACGCATTTCTTTGTTTTCTTCATATTCACTTATACCCACACAGCTTCTTGCAGTAACTACAATCCCAAATCTTCACATGATTGCCCATCGTGATGTTGTCAAGGGATGGTGAAATTTTCAGGCTTCCATTTCATATACTTCATGACATAATGGTACCGGAAGCTAAGAAAATGTAGTTTTGAGAAAAATTGACTTGAAGCTTAAAGTCACTCAAAATGATAGTAAGTAATGATACAGACTCAAACTTAATGCTTCCCAGCACCATATTCTGGATCACCTGGGCCATTTTGATCTTCTTTTCTTCTTCTTTTTTTTTGCCCTTTTGTGTTTCCTTGCTTTTCTTGAGATGTTCAGTGTTGCTATCTGAATCTTTTCCATGTTTATCTGCTTCAGAGCATTCACCGGTTTGAGCCAGATCTCAGGCCTAGTATGTTCAGAACATCATTCTTTTTTACTACATCATCATTAAAACACAATACGGCATCGTATACCGCAAACTTGAGTGTGTCAAGCCTTACAAAATAGTTTTGGATAGCCTTATCCAAACAAGAGACCACACTTTCATTAGGATTTTGAGTTTTCCCATGAAAATATTTCTTCAGAGGATCTACCCCAACAAAATCTCTCCACACTGGTTTAATTGCATCCATAACAGCAGCTGGTAAAGAATGTTTATGTTCATATGCAACCCCTGAACTGGCAATGTTCTTGAATTTACACCGTTACCACCACTTGGGCAAACACCATGCTGAGGTTTCTCATTTGTTAACAACTTTTGAAAAAAAGGTAGCCCACACAGCTCTCTTCATGACCTCCAGATTGTTGACATTCCTCCTGATGGCTAAACCATAAAAATTTTGTAATTTATGTATTTGAGACTGAGTGGGGCGACCTTTGCCTCCAACAGTTTTGTTGTCATGCAGTTTTTTTCCTGTCCTTTCACTCACTAGTCTCTTCAGTCTTGTTCCAATTCTTTTCTGCATATGACCTATACATTCTAATTTTGTTACAGCTATGTTCGGACCATAGGGCTTTCCTGCAACCACCCTTTGGTATGCTTTGCAATCCCCATCACCAAGATACTTTGTGTCACCAACACCTCGGGTATGAAGAGAAAGATTAAAGATGTTGAGTACACCAGCACCTTCCATTCCACCACCTCTTCCTTCATGTTTCTTTTTACACTCATGTTGGGAGGTTGGATTGGTGTGACAAACAAAACAAGACATAATCATTATTTATATACCTAAAACTTTCCCTCTGTCGACACAGGTAGCTGATATAATGCCATTCAAGGAAGTGTGTCAATGTTATTGCCAGGAACCAGCAAAACAAGCAGTTATATGTGATTGGTCATCTCCCTCATTCTCTGCTACAGCTTTTCTAGCTGCTTGAATCATGAATGATGCATTCACATCAGCCACAGCTGAACCAATAGTCTTATTATAAGTACTAAAACTCTTTGAAGGCTGGGGAATATTCAGCACTGCACATAACATTTTACCTGTGTCTCTGCCTCTGTCAATTTACCTTAGGCCATACACTAACAGATGTTATCATACAGCCTGCTCCTGGTAATGTTTGAAGTCATTATATCTGAAGTATGATCACATTTACAGCATTTGATAACTAAATTGCTTACAATACCTCTCCACGTCGACAGATTTTCAAAAAAGAAATATTACCACCACAGTGTTTACAAACTTTGTCTTTTTTTACAAAGGCAAACAGCCGGTTGATACTAACTACAGTGTTCCCAACATGAGTAAAATTACTTTCAATTTTAAAGAAATTGTTCTCACCTACCTTATTTTCAGTATTTACAGGAATGTCATGTATCGTCTTGTTGGATGCAGTGAGGTTATGTTTTACACAACTGCTTCCAACACTTTGGTCAGATAGAGGATGTCTTTTTCTGAAACACCTGTGTCCTTGTTAACACGTATATATTTATTTCATCTAAATTTAGGTTTCGATGCAAATTCCTTGTTCTAGTCATTTTCCAACACAGACTGAACACTTGCCACACACACGCTGACCGCTAGCAAAAAACACCCGAGCTCAATACGACTATCGATACACATGGCAGGGTGTGAAACATTACAGACCAACATTCTCTACTTCGAAGAAAGAAATATCCCCCAACTCTAAAACTCTAGGAATTTCAGCCTTTTTGCTGCTGGAGTGCATAAAGTGAGTGTGGCAATTAAAGGACATAGTCTTAAATAATAGTTTATTGAAATTTCACGAGATGTCGGATTTCAATAAAACTGACGTCAATTGACGCACACACGAGCGGGCTACTTAAATGTGCCAAAAACTAAAAATCGAATTTTTGAGCCCTAATGACGCTTGTCTCCCCCTAAGGGTAAGCTTGGCACACTTACAAAATATAAGCACTCGGTGACAAAAAACCACTAAAAATTAAGGAATCGTATTTTCGTAAATTTTGTACATGTCTTCTGCAAGAAAAGTTGTTTACTTTTTCTTGGAGAGAAAGAGAAAGTTTTTCTTTCGCGAGGACATGCCATTGTCTTCCTTATCCACAACATGAAGACTTACAGGGGAGTAGATTTATAGATCCACTCATTCTTAACTCGGCATTAGATGGGGGCCAGTGTTTAACTTCACGCTTCCGCCGCTTTAACCCTGGAAAAAAACCGGTACCCATTGAACAGGAGTCTGGGTGAGTTCAGAACCGGGCTGGACGATTTGGAGAAGACGAAAATACTTATATATTTTACATCATTTGTGATGTCTCGCAAAATTACGATTTTACGTTGAATTTTAAGTTTTTGTATAAAACAAACACCTGACGATGATCGGCTTGATCGGAACATGTAGTGTTTGAAAAAAATAGTAATAAATGACGGTTGCGTCAGACGGAAGACAATACACACAGCGGAATGGATAGCGTAAAAAAATAATTTGTCCTTACCGGGATTCGATACATGGACCGTCCAGCCCGCAGCCTAGTCACTCTGCAAACTACGCTAAAATAAAATTTGTTTCAAAGACGTTTCAGCTGCTAAAACAAGGTTTTCTGCAGTTCCTTCTAAATCTTGTATAGGTAAACTAAAGTACGCAAATGACTCTGAATACGCAGGGAGAAGAGGACATAAAATTCCACTTTCTCTTAAAATCGGCATTAGATAACGGTATCAGTTTTAGACGTCATACACTTTGTTACTAGTCAACGGGGTCCCGCTACTGACAGCCTGGTCCCCAGAGCCTGTCTAGAGGCTGTCACAATAAGGAAACATTCTCAGCTCCTGTGGGGAAAATACACACCAATTATCCGTCCCGTAACTACACGCTTAGGATTCCATCTAAATTTTCAAATGGCATTAGAATAATTTCCTGACTCTGTTCTCTACTCATCACCAAATATTGTTCGGGTAATCAAATCGAGAAGAATGAGACAGCGGGGCATGTAGCACGTAAGGGGGAAAAGAGAGGTGCATACAAAATTTTGGTGGGGAGATCTGAGGGGAAGGCGACCACCTGGGAGACTCAGGCGTAGATGGGAGGATAATATTAAAATGGATCTTCAAGAAGTGGGATGGGGAGCATGGACTGGATTGAGCTGGCTCAGGATCGGGACAGGTGGGTGCTCTTGTGAATGCGGTAAAATGCGTGGAATTTCTTGACTAGCTGAGAAACTGGTAGCTTCTCAACAAGGCCTCTGTTCCACGGACTTAGTCAGTTAGTTAATTAGTTAGTTAGTTAGTTAGTTGGTTGGTTGGTTGGTTGGTTGGTTGGTTGGTTGGTTGGTTGGTTCTGTTCCCAATATTGTCAGACTAACTGAAGGGCCAGACCCTTAAAAACTAAAATTGACCTGAATTACATTTAATGATTGAGTCCCTAGCTCACAGAAAACACGCTCGATTTCCACTACAAAGAGCATCCTCATAATGCTGCAGTTAAATAAACGGTGTTCATTGTGAAGACACTATGAAGCATTAAAATAACAATTGATAAACTGTGGTATACATAGTAACCACTAAATTCCAGAAGGGTAGGATAGATCTTTTTTCTGTATATCATTTCAAAGATTATCCGAAGATTTTCGGCGATTTCTAGTTCCTGCAAACACCGAAACACTTGAAGCACAAAAAGGTAACCACACTCGGAATTCCACAGTTAATCACAGAAAAATTTTGCTTCAACAGTATTTACAAATTAATGTTATACCTTCCAGCAGGTTACACCTTTTTCAGAAAGGCCATTTAATGACATGTAGAAAAGAAGTGGGTCGTTTATATTGAAAAAGAAACGAAATAATAGAGAAGACGTGATTGCGAAATGCCAAGTTCCTTGACGTTAGACCGCTTGCGGTTGCCAACAATCTTAAACGCTTTTGATTGCATCGAGGAATTCTGGTAAATACTAAGAGTGTATTGATTTGGCTCTCCTTGCGAACGAAGTACATAAACATGCATAAAAACTATTTTTCATAAACGTGTGCCCATGTTTATTTACCTAATCCTCTGAAATATATAATGTCGAAAAATATGTTACACGCTTATTTTTCAGATCTTGTCCGATAGGACGTTCTTCTCCGTCTTACCCTTATTCTTATGACCAACGCGTTAGGCGCTAAAAGCCTTTCCTGATGTTCGAAAAACGATTTTTCCATTTACTGCTTGGTATTCTGAAGTTTCTCTGTACTTTGATTTTGAATGAAAAATGTTCTACAATTTTGTATCACATTACGCATACGTACAGACATAACTGGCATATCTTTTGCTTAACATGAGTACAGTTACTTAATCGACATGTATTCTTTTGACTGGTATGCCTCAACTGCGCTATGTTGGTTTTATGATTAAAATAGTATTGAAAATAACTATTTGACGCCAGATGTTTAGATTCAAAAAATCGTACATACTCATAGACACTAATACAAATATTGTAAAATTTTCCACAAAATTTAATAATGTTTTAATATTGAATATTGATATTTTAGGCACTTAATTTTGTAATGTAACATTTACCAAGTGCAACTGACGATAGATTCTAGCATCGCATGATTCTTTGTGTCAAAATTCTCCCTGAATATGGTTATTATTATTAGCCGAACATGTCGGAGAAATAATAATAATATACATGTACACTAACAGAAGTGAAAATGCTTGAAAATAAATATATTATTACATATAATTCTTGTACACATTTTGTCTATCATAACTGATACGACTTCAACCATATTTTTGTCTTCCAGTATATCTCACGTTTTCCCTTAGTGTTCTGGGTTAAAGCTACTTCTACATACTATAAAAAATCTCACCCTTGCAGCTGCTGTTATTCTTTCCTCTTGTTTCAAAGAAGGAGGAATACGAAAAGACAGCAAGCTGTGATAAGTGACATCGCATGTCGTGAAGGATATTGCATACTACATAATAAAATGTCGTGGCAATGTTAAACGGTACATAACATTCTGAAAGACACAAGGCGCTTCAGTGGTTTGGCATGTAAAACACCTACCTAACGAATGTCCTCGAACTGATCAGAAAAGGAAATTTAAAGACAGTAAAGAAACACGTCCAAGAAAAGTAGCACCGCTTTATCCTAAAAATGAGTAAACATATTTCCGTAAATTTTGATTCTGGGGTGGCATTTAAAAATACAGATAGAATAGTTCCAAATATTGTCCTAGATAAGATAAACAACTTTATCCACACTTTCTGCAACTGTCACAGAACAAATAATTATGTCCATTTAATATATATATATATATAGTTAAACTAAACACCTGGAATTATTTTACAACATATTTTCGTAAAATAAAATCCAAGGATATTATTTACCTTATGTACTTTTTAACATTGGGGAGTTGGTTGAGGCACTGGGCTACAAACCGGTAGGTCGCGGGTTCGATTCCCGATGGTGTCAGTGGATTTTTTCATTAGCATAATCCCTTCGGTCGACTCAGCCTCTAAGAGAAATGAGCACCAGGAATATTTCCTGGGGGGTAAACGCGGCCGGTGCGTATGGCTGACAACCTTACCACCTTCATATGCCGATTGTCTAGAAATCTGGCACCCTTGACCTCCTGGATCCCTCTGGGCCTGTCCAGGCCTGTAATGGGGCATACAACGGTGGAATATATACCTCGTACATTTGAAAGAAAATATAAAATAAGCTTCCAAGTAGTAGAGATATACAAAGTGAAATTTCGTTCAGAATTCCACTTAAACAACAGACATGCCTTCCGAGTTATTCGGGTCACGCAGTGTACCGCATAACGTTACGCGAGGCTGCGTTCCATTTAGGAATATGAAAGCCAAAGGTTCACGACGTTTGCGTAGACTTATAAATCCCAGCCTCTTTCCCGAAACATCAATCAAATTTCCATTATTGCACGTGAAGGATACTCACTGCACCATGCGCCTATCAAAAGTTTCACGAATAAAACAAATGCATTCAGTACACTGGCTGCCGTGTTAAATGTGTTCATATATTCTTTGCAAGTCGTCCAGTAACGGATAGGTCTACAGTCCTTCTTGAAACGCGTTAAAAATGCATTTACTTTTCCACAGAAATACACACACCGTAACACGAAGCGCTCTTGTATTGGACGCCAGTAAACAGAGTGCCCTAGCAGCAAACACGGATAGCACTGCATAAGTTGATATCTCATCACCTGAATGGGATATCAAACTGTTATTAAGAGAAATACCGTATCCTGCGATAATCTGGCAAACTTAAAGTTACTGGGAATTCCAGGAAGGAATCACAAATAAGGTAAAGCAATACCATTAAAGGCCTGGACAGGCCCTGGAGGGTTCCAGGAGGTTCAGGCTCCCAGATTTCAAGACAATCGGCACATGAAGGTGGTAAGGTTGTCAGCCCTAAGCACCGGCTGCCTTTACCCCCCAGGAAATATTCCTGGTACTCATTTCTGTTAGAGGCTGAATCGACCTCAGGGACATAGTGCGACCGGAAGGATTATGTCAATGAAAAATTCCAGTGACACCATCGGGAATCGAACCCCCGACCTGCCGGCTTGTAGTGCAGTGTCTCAACCAACTGTGGCACCGCGTGCCCCAGGAATCACAAATACTTCTATGAAAAAATAGCAGAAATTAACGTAGGGGAACGCTTGCTGGCACTAGATTTTTTGCGTCTGCTAAGTAACACGTCAATAATTACGACACAAAACCATAATTTTGTCTACAGCATTTTCAGGATGCCTTGAAACAGGGTGCTTATGAAATATGTGGAGCTAAGGGGAATGACTTAAAAGAAATTGGACAAAATTAAGATGTGCGTTCTTCTGAGGCATTACGCAGCGTCGAGTGGTAGTCCTTTACCGACGTTTCGGGACAGCGTATTGGTCTCATCTTTCAGGGTCAAGAAGTTTTCATGGACTTCTTGACCCCTGAAGATGGGACCGAGACGCTGTCCCGAAATTTCAGTAAAGGATCAGCATTCAACGCTGCGTAATGCCCCGGAAGAGCTCAGATCCGATCAACATCGCGGCGAAAGCCTGAAATCATGGAAATAAGAAAGTTGCCCTACTTCATAAGAGGACGACGCTTAGAAGTGGCTATTGTTGAGGTCTAATTGTGGCGCTGGTTAACTTATTAGCCTATTAGTCTATTATAATCGACTAATAGGTTGAGAAGCTTACCAGGAAATGATAATTACCATTCCCTCCGTTATTGTCAGCTTTCCATGGATTTTGTCTTCGGGCAAGCCTGCATGCGGGCCAATCCATTTTGAAATCGAAGCGTCTTACAAAGTTTTCAAAGGATGATTAGCAAGTGGTGCGGATCCTGATCAGCAAGTAACTGCATGTGAGGGCGGAGCAAACGATCAGATGCAGAGTTAAGACGTGGTTTCAGTCAGCACACATCAAGGAACTGTGGGTTCGCCATCTAACAGGTAAGGAAACATGATGTAACTTCATCCCCCATGAATAAAGCAGAAATTCTCATTAGCCTAATCATGCACTCCAGAAAGCCTTGCTGTGGTCAGCCAGAAGGTGAAGGGCCTGTACTTTGAATTAATGTCACCGTTCATCAATAAAGCGAATCAACCCCCGACGGAGGCAGGCCGGCCCGTGTCAGACAAGCTCCAGGCTATTAGAATCATCTACACGAAGTTAGAAACTTATCGCAACACCAACAAATGCACTATCCTATATTTTATTCGTACTATCCTTTATATAGCTGCTATATGTTTCGGCGTTATATCACGTGATCTTCAGGGAGCTGATACCAAAGTTTCTATAAAACTTACAGCAATAAAATAGGTCACAATAGGCACACATAGTTATGATATCAATATTACAGAATATTACAGGTTTTTGGTTAAAATGTTTTACATAAATGTAATACAGTAACGTTGGTAAGAGTATATGACAATTTTTTTAAATGTTACAAAATTATGCATAACTTCATAAATTTTCAAAATCACAATATTCAGACGACGCTATATAATCATATTCGCGACCAAAATGTCGGCTTTTTCCAACGTATGAAGCTACCAAACCTGACGGCGTCTGACCAGCTAGATGTCTCTTCTTCTTCAGACCTAAGGGGAAGGGCAGGATTTAATCTGTTGGGCCTGTTGTAAGGATTTAACCCCAGTGTCAGTTTCCGGGGCTAACAATAGCTTTCTCTAATGGGCCTAAAATAAAAGGTTGTCCCCATTCCTCTTTTCACCTGAAGACGGAGCCATAAACAGCCTCGGAAACAGTGTGGGCTTCTTATAGCCTGAGACCATAGAAAATGTCCTATATATCGGTCAGGGTTGTGAGCGAAGCAGTCCCTGCGCAGGCCATGGAAACGTACTGCGGAGAGGATGTACGGCTCCGTTCATTCTTAACCTCGACATTGGATGAAGAAAATTGCTCAGTTTCACGCTCCGGTTGTCTTACTTCCAGGGAAAGGAGACCAACATCCGTTTAACATGAGACTGGTTGGTCTGCACAACCGGTAGGAACTCTTTGGAGAAGAACGTTTCATCTCTGCCGGAAATCGAATCAAAAATCCTCGGTCGTGAACTTCATAGACCAGTCGGTCTATAAGGGGTACTACTTTTTTTAGTTGTCCCAAAAACCAAAATTTGACGGGAAGGACTTTGGATACAAAATGTCTGCTTCACGGTTGTCTCTAATTTTTGTTAGACACTTCCCCACTACTTAAAAACTTCTTTGTATACATCAAGGTTGTGGCATTAAAACACCCACCCCCATCTAACGTCGAGGTTAAAGAAAGAGCAGAACTATACCTATACTCTCCCACTGTGCCTTCATGGCATGTTATAGGGTGAAAGGTACTTCTGTGTGCACGAGTTTATTTCGTAAAGCATAGTGAAATTAGGTAGGAGCCGCCGCGGCGCAGTTGGTTGAGGCACTGCGCTACAAACTGGCAGGTCGCGGGTTCGATTCCCGATGGTGTCAGTGGATTTTTTTCATTGGCATAATCCTGTCGGTCGCACTGTGGCCCTGGGGTCGACTCAGCCTCTAACAGAAATGAGTGCCAGGAATATTTCCTGGGGGGTAAAGGCGGCCGGTGCGTAGGGCTGACAACCTTACCACCTTCAAGCGCCGATTGTCTAGAAATCTGGGAGCCTCGACCTCCTGGAACCCTAAGGGCCTGTCCAGGCCTGTAATGGGACTGCTTTTATTTTATTTTTTTTAGCATAGTGAAATTAGGCTGGCCCGCACTGCAGTCACACTCTGCTCTAGGCCATTTATCTGACCTGCTCCATGGAGCAGAAATGCCTGAAGGCCCAAACAGCCACACGGCAGCTCAGGAAATTCCCGGCCTTTCCTAGAAAGGAGGTTTATTAATGTGTCTGAAAGGAGACAGTTGAATCCAATTCACAACCCCGCAACTCATGTCTTTATGACGGTGGTTAACATTGTTCTTTCGTCTACGTAAGATCTTACAAAGGGCTCTAAAACTGAATTTCTTAACTACAATTTTTACGCGTACTTCTCACGCACCAACAGATTGTCTTAATTTCAGGCTTCCGCTGCGATGTTTATGAGATCTGCGCTATTCTTGGATATTGCACAACGTCGGGTGATAATCCTTTACCGACGTTTCAGGACAACCTATAGGTCTCTTCTTCAAGGGTCAAAATTTTAAAGAAGAAATAATTCTTGGCCCTTGAAGATGGAACGGATATGTTGTCCCGAAACGTCGGTAAAGGATTATCACTCGAATATCCAAGAACAGCGCAGACCTACGCCTTACTTACTGCCCTATCTTATGGCCTTTCCTTAGTTTCTCTAAAAATATCAAATTATGTTATAAATTATCAACATTCTCTATATGTAATTTTCTTCGATGGTGAATGTCGTTTTTCTGACAAGAAAATATGTAATAAAGTAATTGTGGTTTCTTAATTCTACTCCTGTCTCTTAGGTCCAGTTTCTCTTCTTTGTAGTTTTTCTATTCAAATATCATAAGCACATCCTTTAAAATGAGAGACCAAAATTCACTCCCGTAAAAAATAATGTATTTACAAATTTAAAATTCTGCAAATAATTGCAATTTCCTTCTTTCGCAAAACAGCTGAATTCATATCCCTTCTACATTAACCGTTCTGACAGACATGGCTCTCATACAATTCATGCTTAGTTGTAACCGTTTCGTGTATTTTGTACGTCGATCTATTGCGACGTGTGTAAGTATGATTCACGTGTGTATTTCCGGCATATTTCCGCTGTATACAGGCTGACCTACTCAGCAAACTTCCCTTCCTCAATTTCCGTGCAGAAATTGCAAACATCACCCAGTAATCCCTTATATCACTCTTTCCTCAGCTTCCACGCTCAACTTCATGTAAATTTTCGTTTCGAATTGCTGCTTCCAAATTCCATTTGCGGACATGAGGAATGCATGATTTTGTACGTAAATGGAACATTTTTTTTCTGTGTTTGTTCAAACAGCAGCACCAGTAATATTTTCTTTATTTTTACTTCATGTTTTCTTTTAAAGGTGCAAAGGGCCGCCAAGTGGAGCAGAGTGTAAGTAATTTATTTTGTGTCATCGTGCCACATTCATTTGTTATAGATTATTAAATTTTATCTTAAAATCTCACACAAATGTGTTTGTTTGTTATTTACATTCCTGGTGTGTTTTGAAGACCCATTTGGTTGAAGCGTGATGCACTATCACGCTTTCTTAGCAGATTAAGACCAGATAATACTCTGGGAAGCACTGATAACCTTGAGTCCAGATCTCGTATTATCGTCTCTTCTCAAAATCTTTGACAATTACTACAATAAAACAACCGCAGCTATGTGAGTATGAAACTTGGTCTGTACATTAATTGACGCTGTTCGCGAAGAGTGTTTAGGAAAATGCTGGATATTAGAGTGAAAAAGTAACAAAATCCTCTAACATTGACACAGCGAGAATTTTAATAATTTTACACTCCTCCAAATGATTAATTAGGGAGGTGAGATTGGCAGGTCTTGCAAAACGCATGGTAAACTGAGAAAAAGCCGACCCTAGTGGCCGCGCGGTGTAAGGCGTGAGTCTGTGGCCGCTTGCTTGCTGGGATTGCGGGTTCGAATACTGCCTGTCTGTCTTTTGTGAGTGTTTGTATGTTGTCAGGTAGAGGTCTCTGCGTCGGGCTGATCACTTGTCCAGAGGAGTCCTATCAAGTGTGGTGTGTCTGAGTATGATCATGAAGCCTCGATAATGAGGAGGCCCTGGCCCACTAGTGGCTGCTGCGCCATGGCAAAATAAATTTTGAAAAACATCCAAAATTTTGGATGACAGTCAGGAAGGGAAAGGCAGTATATTATTCAAACCGATGACTGGCACACAACGCAATTATAGGCTGAATACACGAAATGTTGGTGACCACGATATTGAGCATTCGAGTTCCATAAAGGAAGGGTAAATTTTTAACCTAAGCTTTATCTTTGAAACTATCCTTCATGTTCCGCGCTGCGTATCCACATTAACACATTCTAAGTCAAATTCATTTTTTATTCAAGCAGGTTCAATGAACCAACAATAAAACAAGCCTATATTTGAAACCAAAATTTACACATCTACACAAAAGCCGCTTACAGTACAAATCGTGTGTACGTGACTCCAAATGAACACCGCGTCTTACCGGTAATTTTCACTTGAAATTTATTTGAGAAGCTAAGCATTGATGGAACATAAGGAGCGAAAACATTTGAGCCCTGGTTGTGTCATTAGCCCTGTCTGTTGAAGTCAAAATAAATGTCACTTGTATACGTACAGTTGGCTTGAGGCTTTGGGAGAAGGCAGGTCTTCTGACTTCAGTACAGTCTTTCTGACTGACTGACTGACTGACTGACTGACTAACTAACTAACTAACTAACTAACTAACTAACTAACTAACTAACTAACTAACTAACTAACTAACTAACTAACTAACTAACTAACTAACTAACTCCATGGAGCAGAGGCCTTCTTGAGAAGCTAACAGTTTCTCAGTTAGTCGAGAAATTCCCACATTTTATGGAACCCGGACGTTCATTACCGCATTCACAAGAGCCCACCACCTGTCCCTGTCCTGAGCCAGCTCAATCCATTCCATGCCTCAAACCACTTCTTGAAGATCCATTTTAATATTATCTTCCCATCTACGCCTGGGTCTCCCAAGTGGTCACCTTCCCTCAGGTCTCCACACCAAAATCCTGTATGCACCTCTCTTTTCCCCATACGTGCTACATGCCCCGCCCATCTACAGTACAGTCTTTCAATTCTGTTTAATTCTGTAGCTTGCTGTAAGAACTCCACAATATACAAAACGGAAAAAAGAGTTAAAAATTTGAAACTTCCTGTGACTACTCCGTACTCTATTCAGCAATATTCTCTCAGGTCATGGAGGAAGACTTGAGTGGTTATTGGAACACGCATAATATTCGATGCAAAAACGCTGCGCCTGTCTGCGTTCCTTCATTCAAGGGACTGGCAGAGGGAATCACTTTGGACAAGCAAACGATTCAAGAACAATCAATTTTTCACCACATGGAGGTTGTTCAGAACGTCTCTTTCAATGTGTTGGTGTTTGTCACTAATTTTATCGACACAGGGTATCACAGAACAGCACACACCGCCCACAACACATCTCCATGCCCGGCGGTACAGAAAACCTATCAGGCGGATCACCACGTCAACCAAAACACGCACTGAAGAAAATACATCCAGTCTATTACACGAAGGCGTACATGTTTCAGCACCGGGGTGCCAACGTCAGGGGGCTGTACAATACAAAGGAATGTAGATTCAGCACACCAGTCTAACTAATATATAGCTAAGAATATATTTTATTCAGTGCATTGTTGGCTCGTGTGCTGATTGTAAGAAGTTGCACGGCGTGAATAATGTAAAATTCGCACACGTTCAGCAGGCAAGAGCGATCTACAACCAGAAAAACACAAAGGAAAGAATGTGTAAGACTAACGCAACCATATGGTTCAACGAAATAAATAAAATTGAACGCCTTACTCCTAAATATCATACATAAAAATCGCGATATATTAACTAGATTAGCGCTTTGGATCTACGTCCCTTTGTACTGTAGGCCCTCTGATGATGTCACTGCGGTACTGAAACATCTACGGGTTTGTTTTATAATACCTACGGATGCATTTTATTCCGTGCATTAGTTGTTTGATGCGGTGATGGCAACAAGGTGCACGGTATGAATAACATAAAACTATCTATGTGATGTTGTCAAAATGACAACCAATGCAGAGGAACCTGTGTTACTGTCCAAGTTTAGGCAAATGTTTTTTTTACATTTCTCAATGTGAATTCGGTTCACTAGACCCACGCACGTGTAACGCACACCACGTTATACTCTACAGCTATGATTTCAGTTTGCACACTGCACGTGCGTGTGGGCTGGAGCGACAAAGATAGCACTATAGCAGACGGTTTGTCTTTCGTCGTTCCGCCATCCATTCTGCGCCGTGGTAAGCGCACACGGGAATTAGCCAGAGCCCGTACCCATAATTCTACGCTTTAACATTTCTCTTTCAGAGGCAGCAATCAAAGTGCGTACTAGTGATGATAAAAAGAACGCAGAAAGTTTCTGGTACTTGCACTTACCAAGTGCTGCATCAGTGTGCGAAGGACAAGAAAGCAGATGAAGTGGACTCTACAGTACAGGACGTTCCTTATAGCTCCGCCCTCAGCACTCAGCACCGCAGGTGTCACAGGCTGCCCTGGTGGATGCAGGCGTTCTTTCCGATAAAGCTGCTGTTCTCGGTCCGGCGACGAAAGAAAGACCCTGTACAGAACATCAGTTTCGATGTCGTTAATAACTTACTGATAATCTGCGGTGACTGACTACAGGCAACACTGAAAATGCAATTTATACAGTGGAGCTTGAAATGCAAGCTAGGCCTGCAACAGTAGCTACAGGATGTAGGCCAGGGGAAAGTGTCTTCATTAATTTATTGTTAGTGTGAATGCTTGGATATTACCACAGGAAAGCAGGAACTCTAATATCATTTTCATAGAAAGTAGGATTAAAAGACAGCTGTACTGTCTTATGGGTAGTAACTGGTACATACAAAGGAAGCCTCTGTACAGGGCGTAGCTAAGAAGGGCCAGTGCTGAGACCGTCCCAAGCTGTAGAGGTCAAGGGGCGGAAAAATAGTTGGCAAAATGAATACTTTAAACAAACCATAATTTGCTCTCATCAAATTTTGAATTACTGAACACAATAAAAAGAAAGAGAACTGTGTTGTCTTATTGGTACTAACTCATTTCTAGATATGATTTATACGTGTGTATATATGCATATGCGTATCTTTCTAACTCCTCAGAGAAAAGCCCGCCTCAAGAAGCTACAAATTTGAGCTAAACAAAGCTGAATATTAGTTACAACAGTTACAAGACTATCGTCCCTCTAATAAACCAAAGGTAAGCATTCCACACCCTCCCATCCTATTTCATAACGATACATTTTAATATGATCCTTTCATCTATTCCAGTACCTTTCAGCGTTCTCCTTGCTTGAGGTATTCCAACCATAACCATATATATATATATATATATATATATATATATATATATATATATACATACATACACATATATATATCCCTCTCCCCCCATGCGTGCTTTGTGCTCCACCTATTTAATACTGCCTTCATCACCCGAAAAAAAAACTTGTGATGATTACGAATCATCAAGCGCCTCATTAAACGTTTCCAGCCTCTTGTCACGTCTTCCCACTTGGGCCCCGTTATCTGCCTTTGCACCTCCTTCTCGAACCTTCGACCTGTGTTCCTCACGTAGCAACAGGCAACGTGTTAGGTTCCTTACCCTAGTCTTCATTTCTAGACGGCACAAGCACAAGAGAAGAACAATTTTCGGAAATGAATGATAGCAGTGATTCCCCAAATTTAATTCACTTTTATTTTAAAAATATATATATACCGTACGTGAAGAGGTTTTCATTGGTATGGTTGCCCCTAACTCCCACGTATTACATCATTACTATGGTAAAATCATTTTAAATTTACAGTTCTTTGATTTACGCCCAATTTCTGAGAAACACAATTGGGCGTACCGTAACGTTTGCACTGGCATAACGTAATGGAAATAAGTTCACAGAGAACTGCGACATTTTGAACAGGAACACCAGACCAGAAGGCATGTGTGATTCATCAGGTGGAAAGGCAAATCTTATTTGTAGACGAATACCCATATAACGTTATGTCGTCATGCAGAAGTGTAACATTTAACATAAGTGACATCCACAAAAAGACTGGACCACACCCTGCGGTATAACACATCTGCAGCCTAAACACTATTTTCCTAAGGCGTTTTTCGTGTATATACTGATATGACCCGTAATTTCAGCACAGATATTGAGCATATATCTGCTTAGAAGCAGCGAATAATTGGAATGAATGGTAAGAGCAACGTTACATAAGACCACTGCTTGTAAACAGGAGAGGAGTATGACGTCATTTAGCATGTTACGAAGAGTAGCAGAAAATTATAAGGAATCACAGTATCTGACAAAGGATATAATGTTGAAGGAACCGAGAAAATGCACTAGCAAATACTACAGCACAAGTACCGAATATGTGATAACAGGTGATGACATTTAGTTTCATGGAATCTTAGAAGTTGAGGAAAATAAATATTTATATGGTGACGCTACACTGCAAAATGATAGGTCAGAGCACGTAATGGGATTATTAGGAATGCATTTATTGCGTTGCCCCTCTTGCAAAATGTCCATAGCCTCTTCCAAAGCAAGTTCTCCAAAGAAGGCAAAATAATTCTTTCTCTTTAAAATTCCAGTACCTTCCTTTTTCCTTAGGGTCATCTAGTAGCTGCTTACGTCTTCTTCCTCGTATTCATGTTCCTTCTACCTTTCCTTCAATAGCGTGTTTTATAAGGCAATTACCACGCAAGACGTGACCAGTCCAGTTAGCTTTCCTTTGCTTCATTGAATGTAGGATGTTTCTTCCTTTCTTGAATCTACGTAATATCTCTTCATTTTTAACGTAATCGGTCAAACGATATTCTGTGTCCATCTCTAACACCACGTTTCAAAACTTTCAAGGTACTTCTGATACACTTTCCAAAATGTTGATGTTTCAGCGCCATACCAAGCTATGCTCCAAATGTAAATTTTCATTAGATATTTCCTTAAATTTACCTCAATTTCCTGGTAAAAATTTCTCGTACTCCTTGTTCCTGAATCCCGCTTTTGCAGTGGCATTCCTGGATTTAATTGCACGTATATTTCATCACTCGTTATAAGCAACCAAAATATTTGAAATATTCCACATTCTCTGGTTGCTTTTAATTTATCGTGCTGTTTATTGGGGATGGTTGCTTTGGAGCTCTCATTCGTATTAGTTCTTCTACATTCAGTTCCACTCCATAGCGTCTCCCATCTTCAGCTAGTGTACTGTTTGTGCCCTATATTACAGTTATATTAGAAACAAATACAGTAACAGAAACGTGTATCAACCCTCTAAACCCAGTCCAAAATATATGTAACATGTGGTCTAACAGTAATAAATTCTGTATTTTAAAGCGAAATGTGTTACATGTTTTGTACGGATATCAGAATAAGCAGCGCGTGTTTCCCTGTACGGCAATAATTAATAGGCAGGATTCTATTAAGGAGACTAGATGTATTTACAGCGCGGTACGTGCAGAATATTTAATGTGGGTTGCATTCTGTCGTAAATTACTTAATAAGTAAGTTTATAGCACAATTTCCATGTAAAAAGCATCACTACATGAGAAATACCAACAAAACACACTTTTAAGAGGTATTTAATTAATTATAGACCTAACATGTTTCGGCGTCTCGCCATCCTGAGGGATGATAAGGTTACGTGTAGAAAGACCATATCACACCCTTCAATATGAGATGAAATATAAAATAAATTGTTCAAGCCGTGTAATATAATATAATATAATATAACATAAAATAATATAATATAATAAACATGACATTATATATAATATTATATCATATCATATTAAAAGTACATAGCTTGAAAAAGCAATAATAACAATTTATTATCTCATTACCTAAGATTCGTGTATCTACTGGTCCTACCAAGATTACGTACGTAAGAATAACAACCAACATTTCCAATTAATGTAAGAACTACTTAAAATAAGCGACAAGCTATACAGCAACGGCCACGTTACAGTAGAAACTTTCTTATATGCCGATTTTGTCGTAACTGGTATACTACAAGGATAATCCTAAATATTGGACCACGATTTGCGTACATAGCTACTCATTAAATAATTAATTATGTGCGTTTTCACAAGTGCACTTTGTTGGTATTCTTTATACTGGTTGACGGGCCATATTTTATAAAATAAATGTACACTTTGTATGGAACACGTTCATCTGTTACAATTCAAATTACAACATTCTGCAACTTATGAAACAGAGTTCAAAAATCTATTGAACTCGTAATATACATTTCACAAGAAGTTGGGGTTTATTAATATTTTTAATGACGCTTTTTCTGCAATATAATGAGTGAACAATCTCTGTCACTTTGAATGACTTGTTACACAAACAAAATAGTCTACAGCATTAATTATTAAATCAGTCATTGCTTCATGTCATCGCGAATGTGTATATATACATATATATATATGTGTGTGTGTGTGTGTGTGTGTGTGTGTGTGTTTGTGTGTTGTTGTTGTTGTTGTTGTTGTTGTTGTTGTTGTTCCCTAATTATCGTCACTAAAGATGGCAGCATGTAGAAATTATTGTGTAATATAAATGGTTTTTATTGTTTTGTACTAAAATGATACAATAAAATAACGGATAATAAAAACAGAATTAGAAAGAAGAAATGAAAAAGAGGCGGAGAATAATGAACCGTAAGGAAAGATGAATTACAAAAACAAAGAAATGCTGGCATCAGAGAAAAAAGGAAAGTTTTAAAATTGTATAAAGCAATATAAAAGTACCCAAATATTTAGAGTAATTTTGTGAATTGAGATAACCTTGTTACAGTAATTGGCATTCTTTTGTAAGCCGGAGGGAACAAGAGAACTATTTCAGACCGCCTGGAGAATAAAAGGGCGTCCTGACGCTACAGATTTCAGAATGACCTAATGCCAGCACGACGCAAACGGATTCTGAACTGTAATACCTTTGTGTCCCCTGACATATAACTCTCTGATGGTTCAAAGCAAAACGGTAGAGCCCGCACAATTTAATCCTTCCGGCGTCTTCGCCGTCTTGTATTCCCTAGATGTTAAAATCGTGAATATTTCCCACAAAAACAAAGAATCTTTCTGCACACTACACGATTTTTCAGTACCTCAGAAACAGATGCAGAATCGATCATTATTGCAATATCGTAAATGAGAAAATAACACTCGAATTCCCTAAACGTCGCTAACTGACGTTTAATATCAATCAGGCTAGATTTTCGATGATCTAATTGTTCTTCAGTCTGAGTTCATTACCCGCCTAGAACACAGCCCGCAATATAAAAATACTCGATGCTCAACTAGGTCTTCAGCTTTATTTCGTACTTTACAGAGAACAAAACAGCCAGGCAATCAACCAACCAACCAACCAACCAACCAACCAACCAGAAAAAGAACCACTGAACGGAAGAAAGAAAGAAAAAACGAAAGGCCCAAATGACCAAAGCTAAGAACGGGGCTTACGCGAAGCCAAGTCAAAGTGCCGTGGTCCGTTTAACCATTCCTGGTCACGAGACGTACTGCTGGGCTTCGAAAGAGAAACCTTGAACTACAACATGGATTAGATCTGCCAGTAAACAATTACACCTCGACGCCGCTTAATACTCCAGAGGGGCGCAGGTCACATCAACATCGCGGCTGAAGCCTGAAATCAATGTTACAACGTGGACTGTTCTTAAACCAACGGCCTTTCCGCCTTGGCCGTGACTGCGTTAAGCCTTAACGTGTGTATCACTGGGAACAAAGATCGTTTCATCTTCGAAGACAAATCATGGTAGGCAGTACTATACGCCCGCAAGTTTCATACAAATTATCTGTCATTTCCGTCCCCCTTTAATCAAACTTGAATTTTGCAGACACGTTTAACTGCAAATTTTAGTGCAAATTTAACAAAATCCGTCTAGACGGAGCATAATTGTTCGGGACAGAGAGGTATAAAGAAACAACCACTTTTTCGCACGCTCATATTTAATTAAAATATACGAGCAAAAATGTTTTACGCAACACACACTTAGGCCAGTCACACAGCTGTAGTACCGCTGCTTTAACCTTTTAAAGCCTAGCGGTAACTTTACATACGACCAGGTTTAACACTAAAAAATTCTACGTGGTGCCCACATTGCATTTATGTGTTTTGTACGGATCTCAGAACAAACAGCAACTTTTGCCTTATAAAACATTAAGAGATTGGTTTTTATAACCGAAGTGGAGAGTGTTTACAGCGCGGTACGCACTGAGTCCTTATATAAAACAGATACGCTTCGTCTTTAAAGGCTTAATGCAATAAAAAACTTACGCTCCACAGTGAATTTCCAAGTACTTAGTTTAATGCGAAAATCAATAAATATTCAAAATAAACCTCCTTCCGAGTGAGTCTAAACATAGGGAGTAACTTCCAGTCTTCGCGTAGGATAAAATGTAAGCGGGAGACAAATAAAACCCTACATATTAAGTGCCAAGAGTTTGTAAATTTTTGCCTACTTTCATCAAAGTTGAAAGGGCTAGAAAAATTCTTATCAAATTTAATAAAGATTAGTTCTCCGCTTTTAGAGTTATTACATGCCTACAGAAAAACAGATGACCAGAATGGTTTCAAACGATGCTTCGCAGGAAGGCCAACGACACTAAAATACTAGAATACCGACGAAATCAAAATAAGCATATAAAGGGAAGTACGCCCGAAGGAAAACACAAAAATACAATATAAAGTAAGAATGAAGAAAGAAAAGCAAATTAATTTGAGGGACGCAAAGTGGGAAAGAGGATGTGAAAGGGAAGACGACAGAAAATGAATGTGGAAAATAAGGAAGAAATAAGAGTGGACGGTGGAAAGTGGTGCAATATAGATATACAATCAGGTAAAATGAAAGTCGGGCAGAGAGGTAGAAGGACAGATAAATGGGTAGACAGAGAATCAGAGTGAAGGATGAAGAGAGGAATGAATACAAGGATCAAACGGGAGGTTGACAGAAAGTAACAGAAACGGGCATATAGATAGAGAGACAGACAGACGGACGAACGGATGGACGGACGGACGGAAGTATGGATTGATGGACGGATGAATGGGTGAAGGATGAATAGATGTAAAATTAAAGGCAAGTATGCTCTGTAGGGCTGCAGACAGTTTTGGAGGTAGGTATGTGTGTGGGTAGGTATGTGTGTGGGTAGGTATGTGTGTGGGTAGAGAGGTACGGAATTAGTAAACTCAAAAAATCTAATAAAACTTGAACTTTGAACCTCTTAAAACCAGAATTCCTCAGGTCTATTACTATTTTCACTCCTGCTATAACCGAACCCCGGCTGACGCCATGTTTAAAGCTGCTCCAAAAATTTAGCAGCTAATAAAACCCGTTAAGCTCTGATTTCATGTACGGTGTTCCTTGCGTATATCTACGTTAGCATGTGCTACTTCAGCGTGCTGACGCCACACAGTTCCACCGCAGTGTCCGTGCTTGTGAAACACTCTGTCCTAACACTGTCACCCACTTGCAACTGTATTCACTTCGGAAAGAGAGGCTGCATTCCCGAAGGAATTCAATATAATTTTAAAAGCGAACATTCGTTAAACGACAGGCTGTGGATGGGAATAGCATGTGAAGATTGTAGAAAGCGTACAGCTTTCGAAATGGACACTTGTTGGACAATATCCACTGGACACTTGTTGGACAATATCCACTGGACACTTGTTGGACAATATCCACTTCGAAGCAAGAGGAAGGTAAAAGAATGTAATATTCTGCTGACTGTTGGGTAGATATAATGCGAAGATCGGCGATGAATGAGGTTGGCATAGAAAAGAGACGAACGACAGGCTGTGTCACTTACTTAGACATCTCTATTTTTGCCTTTATTTATTTGCCGATTTAACTGTTTACTAATTTATTTACTTACGTATTTCATCCTTATAGGAATGCTGAAATGTCCATTTATTTAAAGTACGAATATCATGTATTGTTATGTTTTGTGCATTCCCACCTTCTTAAGAATAAGTGTCAAATTCAGCAACTCAGTAAATAACGCTCATTTTTCGAATTACGGAGGATCAGAACTCAAATTTCTGGCGGAGTACGGAAAATGCGGGCGGATTTGCTTACTTTCACATAAAGCGTGTCCACATAAAAACCTTTACAAATTTGAATAAATACAGCTTCAGTACGACACCACATACCGTAACGCAGCCTTTGATTTATGTTAAAGAAACCCTTTAACTATATTTTGAAACCAATTAAATATATTTTTTATTTATTAACATTTATTATTTCATTATTTATTTAAATTATTTCTAATGACTTGTTTTTATTGCAACAAAAGTAACAATATCGGTGCCCCTGGAAAAGAATAGTGTGTGATGTGGTTCATTGAGGCCTGGCTAGTTTCCACGAATTGTTAACACTTTAGCATCAAGGGCTCTGAAAATCCTAATTTTGCGTGTGCACGCCTGGATCCTGTTCGCTCAATGGCGATTCCAGTTTCATGAAATTCCTAAGCTTCTTAACTTGTCGATGGTCTACTTGGTGGTGCCTTTCGGTTTTCGTTCAAAAACTACATTACCTCGAAAGGTCTAATCTGGTTCTAATGACCGACGCCACATTCTGAGTCTCCCGTGGAATGTCTACATTTTCAGTTTTGCTGTAATATATTAAAATAATAACAAAATGAATTAGTAAATGAAATAGTATTAATAATAAATTATAATAGACCCTCTGAGTTGCTTTATCAAAAACGCTATATGTTCCAGTTTTGAAGCTGTACTTATTCAGAGGCCCATCCCAGTGGCCTCACGGTCTAAGGCGTGGGTCTGCGGCCGAGCGCTTGCTGGGGTAGTGGGTTCGGATCCCACCGGGCTCATGGATGTTTGTCTCGTGTACATTGTTTGTGTTTTCTGGTAGAGGTCTCTGCGACGGACCGATCCCTCGTCCAGAGGAGTCCTAGTGGCTGTGGCGTGTGTTTGAGTGTGATCAAGTGAAAATTAAGAAAAAAAAACTCTTCTACCTACTGCGAAGAAGTAGGTAGAAGAGGGAAGGACTACGAAACGAAACGAAACTTATTCAGAGCTTAAACGTTCCATGTGGACACTCCGTATTTTAACACTTCTTCTTCAGTGATCACAAAACTTTACCTTATAAAATGAAAGCTACTCAAAACTTTTTCAATAAAACAAATTTTAAAGTTAGCAAGGGAAGCTCTCCTGTGCCCATATTACGCCACTTCTAACTACAACCGCCTTGAAATGAAATTCTGTGAATTTATAAATACAAAACCAGTACGTATGAAACGTGTAAATTGTGTTTAACCCGACGGTAATCTACACTCCACGTTTGATAACCTCGTGGCTTTCGTTACCACAGTTGTCTGGGATAGCTAAGCGCTAATGACAGTGATCCGTGTAAGTTTTGTATCTACGGACAGTATCAGTGCTTCCAGAGGCAGCGTCCAGTTTTATCCGACTCTCTTTTACCCCTATCCATTTTTCATTATGGAGAATAAATTTTCTGGACTTTGACTTCTATTTCAGTCCCGACGAACAAAGTACATAAGGCTACGACGCCAGGCGTGAAGACTCCCCGCTTTTAAAAACACTCCAAAGCTAATTAGGGTGTAATTAGTGGCGGGTGGGACGACATTAATATTTGTGTAAACGGTGTTGCATAAATTTGTTTACCTCATCTAAGAGTTATGCCTACCAAGGGTTCAATAACCTCCCATACCATGTGATGAAACACGCGAAAACTAGGTTTTGGGGGCACATATCTTTCAAGCTTGGGGTATATGCTTCGGATTTGTGCTAACACTGTTCGAAGAACTTGCTGAAATAATGCTAACCACATTCAAGTTTCAGATCTGCCATCTTCTGGTATATTACGCGGCGTCGTGTGGTAATTGTTTTCCGAGGGAAAAAAAATCCCCCACGACGGGTAAACAATTACGACACGACGCCGTGTAATATACCAGAAGAGCACAGATCGCATCAACGTCGGAAGGAAGATATCAAGGTTAGCTAAAAGCTTTACTTCCAGTCACTGCAACAAACAATTCTTATGCTCCTAAATGTTTCGGCTACGTATTGCAGCCCTCATCAGGGGGCTACAGTATTATAAATACACAAGCAGCGTGTCGTACTTCGGTAAGAGGTAAATATACATCAGCTTTTTTTTACAATTAATCGATTGTTGTAAAAAATCTGCTGTGTGTGTATCAACACTTGCCGAGGTGCAGTATGCTCCTTATGTCTTGGTAACATGCTAGCGCCCTGATGATGGCTACAATACGTAGCCGAAACATTTAGGAGCGTAAGAATTGCTTGGTGCAGTGGCTGGAAGTAAAACGTCTATGTGTACGGCAAATTCACGAAATATGAGTAACATCAAGTATAACGCTAACGACACGTAAATGACGACTTCTACTTTTTAACTTACAAACAAAATTACTTATGAAAAAGAGAATGGATTCATCTTGTTCCCAAGGCCACTGGCATCAGTAGCTATACTTATATACGTGTCAATATCTGTTTCCAAGCTTAACTCCCGCCAGGTCGCTGCGTTGAACTCCTTAGCCGTTCCAGTTCTTCGTAATTTAACGGAAAACCCACATCAAGTGATACCCTGTCTGTATAATTCCACGGAAAACCCACATCAAGTGATACCCTGTCTGTATAATTCCACGGAAAACCCACATCAAGTGATACCCCGTCTGTATAATTCCGTACTTCACAGGGTGTAGCTTTCAAGAAACATCACTTTTTACGTGATTAGCAAACCAAGTTATTTGCCACAAAATAAGACAAATGCAGATTGTCTCTCTACTCGCAGATCTGTTCTGAAAAAATGCGCTGCGAATGTGAGGAGAATGGATATATATCGACACATGTTTCGCAGTCCTTCCCTCTTCTACCTACTCACAGCAGGTGTCGAGGTTATTTATTTTCACTTGATCACACTCAGACACACACTACAGTCGGTGGGACTCCTCTGGACGAGGGGTCGGCCCGTCGCAGAGACCTCTACCTGACAACACAAACACTCACAAGAGACAAACATCTATGCCCCCAGCGGGATTCGAACCCACGATCCCAGCAAGCGCTCAGACGCAGACCTACGCCTTAGACGGCGTGGCCACTGGGATCGGCATCGACACATGTATTGCAGTAAATTCAACAGTGATCAGTACGAGAGAATCTTTCGAAATTTTACCAAAATTCGAAGGCAAATACGATTACAGAGACTTAATCACACAATGCAGTACTCTGCGCTAAGGTCTAACGTGCTGCCTTATGGTCAGAGACCACGCAGGGCTGCTGCTTAGCTGGTCGCAAGAAAGTGACGTTCATTCAGGTGGTCAGCTAATTTCTGTCCTGTAAGGGACAGGACAGCCGGTCCCAATGGCCGCGCGGTCTAAGGCGTGGGTCTGCGGCCGCTCACTTGCCGGGATTGTGGGTTCGAATCCCGCAGGTGCATGGGTGTCTGCCTCTTGTAATTGTTGTGTTGTCAGGTAGAGGTCTCTGCGTCAAGCTGATCACTTGGCCAGGGGAGTCCTACCGAGTGGGGTTTGTCTGAGTGTGATCGTGAAGCCTCGATAATGAGGCGGCCCTGGCCCTCAGGGACTGTTCCACTATTGGAAGAAAAAGGAACAGAAAAATTCTTCCTCGCGCTTATAACAGTGAACCAGTCATTATATTCTGAACCATGTAATATCATTTCACACCTTCACACCTCATAAAATTAATTTCTTTATAACCTCCCATTCTGTCCTCCAGGACATTTTGTGTTAAATTTTCACATTCCATGCGTACCACATGGCCTGCCAATCATACCCACTTTGATCTTATTAACTTAATGACATTAGAAAATTAACACAATTTATTAAGTTTCCCATCATGCAGTATTCTCGAGGCGCCTTTCATCTCTGTGCTACAATCTGTTGGCGAGATATGAACATGTATTTCCCATTTAATTTCTCAGAATTTATTCTTGACTGAAGCCCTTACTAACGATAACGCCCTTTGAACTTCTCCATTACTTGTGTCCTATTTACATTTTTGCGCAGTAAATTAATGTCATGTAGCAGAATAAAAACTTGAAGCGTGCAGGCCCTCCTGTCTGTTGCGGATATACCTGATTGCATACCCTACCGCAAAGCTAGATACCAATCTTGCTAGGTCATGCTTTCATTTCAGACATTTCTGAATATGAAACACCCCGCCTACACGTACGTTCTTTCAGGTCCCAATGCAGCCAGGCTAACTACTCTCATGGCTATTTCTTATGCAAAAAGAATTGTATTTATATAAAACAATTTCGGTCAAGATAGGGACAGGTGGCAGGCTTTTTTGAACGCGGTAATGAACCTTCGGGTTGAATAAGAAGTGGGGAATTTCTTGAACACCTGAGGAACTGCTATTTTCTCAGGAAGGACTCTGTTCCATGGGGTTAGTTAGTTAGTTAGTTAGTTAGTTATTTAGTTAGTTATAAAAGAGTTCCTTCGTAACCAAATTACAGAAACTCTTTGATTTTCGCTATCACAGCACTCTATTTATTAACTAACCTTCTACGAGTTACTAAGAAAGTGCACTTGCAGTAAGAAATAAAGTTACCTGAGGTAAGCAAAAAAATTTTGATTGAAAATATATAAATATCTCGGTCCCATAAAGCATCGGCAGTAATGGCAGATCGCGTTAAGTATTTGTTTGATAAATCTCATTAAAATTGTACACAATAAAAGAGATTATACCTCACATAAAAGCACTGTGTCTCGATTACAAAGACCAACAGAGGTTGAAAATAACCGTTTAAAATTTTGAAAAATATAAACACAATTTGTAGTGGAACTGCAGAGTTCTTGTTAAAAGATGTGGCATAGATACTGCTAGCCTTCATGTTAACGATATTCGCTGGACCCACGTGGTTACCATGACTGCTCGTCCGCTGGCTGAAATGTAGTCTGAACGGAGAAACAGAAGTTCAGTAGGGGTCTATTATAGCCTTGGTAAGCTATGAAAATCGTGCTCGCTTTTTGTGTGCGTGCTGAAAATTGATTCCAATCAGTGTCTGAGGGTTTACATTAAAAGAGTTACGCGGTTAACATAAACGCGCGGTCTGGTAGCCCATATATACTGACTGCTGTTGGCAATGGCAACTGCAGTACGTAGTGAGAAGACGGGTTTTTATGTTGGGCTGGCTGTAGGCAGCAGGCAAGAGAATGTCAAGATATGTGCAACTGAGCTAGAAAATTCAATTTATCTGAATTTATGGAATTACACGGGAAAATCAGGTATTTACCTGAATTTATGGAATTATATGGGAAAATCAGGTATTTACCTGAATTTATGGAATTATAGGGAAAATCAGGTATTTATCTGAATTTATGGAATTATATGGGAAAATCAGGTATTTATCTGAATTTATGGAATTATATGGGAAAATCAGGTATTTACCTGAATTTATGGAATTATAGGGAAAATCAGGTATTTACCTGAATTTATGGAATTATAGGTAAAATCAGGTATTTATCTGAATTTATGGAATTGTATGGGAAAATCAGGTATTTATCTGAATTTATGGAATTACACGGGAAAATCAGGTATTTACCTGAATTTATGGAATTATATGGGAAAATCAGGTATTTACCTGAATTTATGGAATTACACGGGAAAATCAGGTATTTATCTGAATTTATGGAACTATCCGGAAAACTCATGTATTTATCTGAATTTATGGAACTACACGGGAAAATCACGTATTTATCTGAATTTATGGAATTATACGGGAAAATCAGATATTTATCTGAATTTACGGAATTATAGGGCAAATCAGGTATTTATCTGAATTTATGGAATTATACGGAAAAATCAGGTATTTATCTGAATTTATGGAATTATATGGGAAAATCAGGTATTTATCCGAATTTATGGAATTGCACGGGAAAATCAGGTATTTATTTTGAAACACCGGCTTATATAAGGCGAAAAAATATGCGACCCTTTGTGTTTTAAGATTTGCAAGGCAAAACAGTTTGTCGCTTGGACAAATGCATCCCGATATCCATCATAGCGTGTGCAGTCAAAAGTGAAGTGTCTAAAGGGGGCTATTTCTCTGTTCAAACTCTCTGTTTTTGGAAAGGAGTTATTTGCTGCTTTACACTTTTTACCCATTCTTGCTCATTCATGCATGGCAAGTTCCTTTCATTCACATATAAATTAGGGTATATCGAGCGAGATTTGAAGGCCTTGAATACAGATATCCTGGTTTAATCCCCTTAAAAACCAAGGGCTTCTATAAAAATTTGTAAAATTATTCCAGCTATTTCGACAGTGTTACACTGCAAACCAACACTTTGAAAGAAATATAAAACGTATATTAGTGAATCTCTAGACCTACATTCCGGAAATATACTTGAAACATCTATATCGATAAGGAAAATCCTGAGTCGAGTTCAAGTGTTTCGCTCAGCCAGGCCAAAACATATAAGGATAGTATCTTTAATAGGCCACGACCGTAACATTTTAACCCTCTACTTGCTCAGCAGGCGTGATATTTTAATACATCACTCGACAGTTTTTAACCAGTGCAGTCGAAATATCGCTCAACAACTTAACATAATGTTAGCCCATACACGGAAGAGCACACGAGGTATAAGCCAGGTCACACCTCTACATTCAGGAAAATGGCGTAAGTTTGCAGGAAATAAGTTTCACTGGGCATGCAGCAAGCAAGGGATTGGGAAACGCGTAGAAGAACCTGGTCTAACAGAAATCAGTCAGAAGGTTAAGAATATTTGTAATTATAATCATAACAACAGCATAAATTACAAATTTTTAAAATTACTAAAATTATTAGAATTGGTGCTTTCCAGTAGAACTGTATGAATTAATCAGTGATGGTGGCCAAGCAGATATTACGTCTTTTTAATACAAAGGCTGTATATATAATTTTGAAAAATGTGTGTTGTATTAAACATATATGTTTTATTTATTTTTTGTTGTTTGTTCTCCATAGGAATTAAATATAAATACATAAATCAATAAGTGCATGGTGTTAGATTACACTGTAACAAAACCGGCAATGTACGTGTAAACGTAATATTGGTGCGCGTTCGCGTAACCATTGTTGCCGTGTAAAAGCAATAAGTATTACATATTCTGAGCGTGGTGTCTGTAGCCTTAGTTGTTCAGCACGAAAAGGACATGCGCCTTAATGTATTGCCATCTGTGGCCTGTCTGACTGTACCATATTTTTCCACATTATCTCACAAACGGCACGATTTTCGGAAGAAAGTTTTGAAGATAAATATGCGTCCTGATTTTCTACGCAGATTTGTCTGAGACAGTTCTCATTCTAAGAAGAATCCATCAAGGTATGATCACACATATACCTAAGTCTTCATGTAAAGTACCCATTATCCTTGTCAGATTTTAATGAAACTTGAATTTTCTCAAAGAGATTTTAGAAAAATACTCCAATATCAAACTTCCTGAAGGTCCCTTCAATGGGAGCCGAGTTGTTCTATGCAAACGGACAGACAGACGGACAGACAGACAGACGGACGGACGGACAGACAGACAGACAGACGGACAGACGGACAGACGGACGGACAGACAGATGGACGGACAGACAGACAGACGGACAGACAGACAGACAGACAGACGGACGGACGGACGGACGGACAGACGGACGGACGGACGGACAGACAGACGGACGGACGTACGGACGGACGTACGGACAGACAAGCAGACGGACGGACGGACAGACGGACGGACGGACGGACGGACAGACAGACAGACGGAAGGACGGACAGACAGACGGACAGACAGACAGACAGACGGACAGACGGACGGACGGACAGACAGACAGGCAGGCAGGCAGGCAGGCAGGCAGGCAGGACGAAGATAATATTGTATGCAATTTTGACAACTCTCATAAAAATGTCTATAAAATTATGGGGTGTAAATACGTTAGTACTTACATACGCGTGGATATATTTTCTGGGTCCCCTGTTGCTGTACTGGCCTGTGTACTCGGTCACTGCTTATGCAGCACTGAGTGAGCTGGGTGTTTTACGTGGGGGTGGTGAGTTGAACAATGACGTCACGGATTATATAATAGCTCGACTGTGTGTTGTTCATTTGACTTCCTTTTTTAGCTTGGCTCAAAATACAAAATTTTCGGAAATATCGAGGTAAGTACATTATTGGAAATGTATTTTCAGTATTTTATCTACAGATCCGATTGAGTGACAACTATCGGGTAGGTATTGCGCCAAATTGATTTAAAAGTATTATTCTATATCAGAAAGTAGGATTGTAACATGCCAATATTTCCCTCAAGCTAGATTACCAGTTCCTGGCGACGTCCGGGTTAAAGCTGATCTCCCTCCTATAGTGTATTTGTCAGCCTGCGTTAGGGAGGACCTCATTTATGGTGGAACTGCTCGCCTTAGAGCGGACGACATCATTGTTACATAGCTGCCCAAGACGCCTTCTGGTTTGCAGTGCTGAGTCCCGAGGAGTCCCGCGTTAAAGAAACCATATGTGACACAACACGCGCTATGCACTGAAAATGAAATTGTCGAGTCACCGTGCAAAAACATCAGCGAGAAAAACCAACTACAAAATTTCAATCAAATTGCGTTTCGGCTTTTCGTTTTCATTATTATTTCAATAGCACTGAAGCAGATCCGTGTTGGTGCTTCGTGCTGTGATGTAAGAACCTTGAATTACTTTTTGTCGTCACGTACCGGCAACGCCACACAGCTGTTTCTTTTTGTTTAGTTGTTGTTTGCATATCGAGTTGTTTTAACATCAGTTGGTTTATTAGAGTGTGCAGGTAATTGATATAATTTTTACTTTGTTTGTAGGCTTAAATAACAAAATGCTTTTTAGGTGCTTTCGCAAAATGGCTAAAGGCGACCTGTTAGCTTCGTCACGTCTGTCTGTCCGTCCGTCCGTCCGTCTACATGGAACAAATCTGCTCCCACTAGAGGGATTTTCATAAATTCGAAATTTGAGGATTTTTCGAAAATCCGCCGAGAAAACCGGTACTTTACACGAAGACCTATGTATAATTATGACAATTTCTTGCTCAGTTCTTCCTATAACGAGAAATGTTTCAGACAAACGTTGAAGATAAAAACAAGACACATTTTATGTTCAATAACTTTTTTCCGAAAATCGTGCCGCTTATGAGATAATATGGAAAAATATGGTAGAACCAGACATGCAACAGATGACAGTATAATACGGCGCATGCGCTTTGCATGCTGGATAACTAAGGCTACAGACATAACTCAGAATATGTAATACTTATTGCTTTTCCACGGCAACAGTGGTTACGCGAACGCACCTCAATGTACGTTTATAGGCAGTACATTGCTTGAACTGTTTTCCAGCAGCTCTCGTTACTATGTTGTTTGTTTACACCCCTGACCACTTCCATATGTCCCCCCCCCCCCTATTTCGCCTTTTCTCCGCAGAAAAATCCTCAGAAGGCGCTAGCAACTGCAACAAAAAGTTGACTACCAAACAACTCGCAGTCCTTCCCTCTTCTACCTACTCACAGCAGGTGTCGAGGGTTTTTATTTTCACTTGATCACACTCAGACACACACCACAGTCGTTAGGACTCCTCTGAACAAGGGATCGGCCCGTCGCAGAGACCTCTACCTGACAACACAAACACTGTACAAGAGAAAAAAAATCCATGCCCCCGGTGGGATTCGAACCCACAATCCCAGCAAGCGCTCGGCCACAGACCTACGCCTTAGACCGCGCGGCCACTGGGGTCGGCGGATACGAAGCAACTCTTGAGTTACAAACGCTGCTGAGCAAGGCCCCTCTATTTAATGTACGAATCGCGTAACAGTTTTCTTCATGAAGCAGCGTGACTGCAGCCCATGAGATTAGTTTAGGTACATGCTACAGTTCACCAAAGTGGGATGGTTAGTCCAGGTTAGGTCAGTGAACACGGTGTCTGTTCTCAGGGTAATTTACGCGTGAGGTGTCTACTGCCGTCGCTGTCCGACGCCGCCAATGATTTACATTTAATACATTGAGAGATCCTCAGAGATTTTTGAAACAGTCCCGCTCCTGTGGTTGTACAATAAGAATGTTAGCGTAAGTAAAAAGTGACCACGACACTTGGAATAACACGGAGCACTTACACACAACTGTTATCACTTTCTAATTGGAATTTCATTATAAATTATCCAAAATTTACGGAGCACTCAACATCGCAAACGTACTACGCCAACAGCCAAAATGGGGTGTGTCCAAATTACTTTAGTCGCAACTCGCAAGTCAAGTTCCCCTTCCCATACATCAAAATGATGTTACTGGTCAAAACTCAAATTTAGAGACACCCCATAGGCCGAATTCAGCTCTACGAAAAACTAAACTTGACTGGTTGCGCTAATTTAAGCCGGTGTGACCCAAACATAGGATTAACGAACCTTTTGGAGTGTTGCCCACTGGCACTTCTCACTCATGGAACTGCACCCTGAAAAAGTGTCAAGTCCCAGGTTTCACTAAGAAACACCGAACTGCAAAACTCCATTCAGCGTGACACCTGATGTATGTTCTGCTCAGCCTTATTCTTTCAACTGCGTTAGCCGCATCCATTCCTTCTCGCTTTTGCCTGGTTGTACCTTTTATATTTAACTAAACCGAAAAGAATTTATCTTAATAAGGCTCGTTCAGGGTTTGAACCTGAACTGCCGATAACATTACCGCCGCAGAATAAATATCAAAGCTGCCGAGGGGCTCAAATAAAGGCAACAACTGCGGCAAAATAACAGACGCCTGGGAGTGAGCGCCGAAACGTCGGCTGGGGGAGAACAGACACGGTGTTCACTGGGCTAACCTGGACTAACCATCCCACTGTGGTGAACGGTAGCAAACATCAGCTGCAATAGAAAGGGGTCACCACGAGAAAATCATTTCAGACGTTACTGCTAATTTAAAAGAGCCAAACGCACTGTCCTTACCCAAGGAACTGCAAAATTTGCACATATTTATGTACATTTAATAAAGGCTTCGTAGGTATTTCAAGACAAACATCTCCAGTAACAATTATGATAGACCAAAAACAATTGGAGAATGTAGAATGCTTTAAATATTTGGGTAGAATGCTAACAAACGACGGAAGGTGTACTCGTGAAATTAAATCTAGGATTGCCACGGCAAAAGCTGCATTTAACAAGAAGAAGACTCTTTTTACCAGCACATTGGATTTAAATTTGAGGAAGAAACTTCTAAAGTGCTACATTTGGGGTATAGCTTTGTATGGTGCTGAAACTTGGACGCTTCGGGTAGTAGATCGGAAACACCTGGAAAGTTTTGAAATGTGGTGCTGGAGAAGAATGGAGAAGATCAGTTGGACCGATCGTGTGAGAAATGAAGAAGTGTTACTTACAGTCAGTGAGCAGAGGAATATCCTACATGAAATAAGAAAACGGAAGGCTAACTGGATTGGCCACATATTGCGTAGAAACTGCCTTCTACAACGGGTTATTGAAGGAAAGATAAAGGGAGAGATGGAAGTGACAAGAAGCAGAGGCAGAAGACGCAAGAAGCTACTGGATGACCTTAAGGACAGGCAAGGATACTCTCATTTGAAGGAGGAAGCTCTAAATCGCACTGTGTGGAGGAATGGTTTGGAAGAGGCATTGGACCTGTCATTAGACAGACTACTGGATGATGATGAGGTGTTTTCAGGTGTTATTTAAGTCTGCTATATTTCTATATATCAATAACAAGTTGAGTAGCTGTCATGTAATAACCCTATTCAAAACCTAAGATTTCGTCTTACACTTAAAATTTAAGAGGACACATGGGAATAATGGAGAACAGTATAAAGGATACTTGATGTTTAAACATTTGTAAAATAGGGCAAGCATGAATTTATAAAAAGTGATATAGGTCCGTTGTTTATATTTTTACAAACGAAACGAGGTACTCAAGTGACAAGCAACCTTCGGTCTCCACTTTCATCAGATATTGGGAATATTAGACAAAATTCGCACTAACTACAATAACACATCCAAAGACGAGTGAAGATATTATAATGAGGAAACGTTATCCAAGAGACAAAACAGAATTTGTTTCCCGAGCTGTCAGACATACGTAGGGTCTGATTTGTGAAATCAGAACTCCGGATGGTTACGCTCCTGTGGAACAACATGATTTTTCCTGGTCCCTTAAGCATCATATCGGACTTACGGGGCATGATGTGGCTTTGGCTTACATAAATAAACATAACCAAAGGTTCTTTATTTGATCACATAAGCTGACCTTTCGTGCCTTCTTCACACAATTTCAAAAAATCAAGTATTCCTCCAGTCTTGGAAATTGCTTTCACATACATTCTATTCAACTGCGAATAAAATTACTGCGTTTTATATGGGATAGCGATGGCAGACATGGTAGAAACCCGACGTACGTTGGCGTACACACACTACGCACACCCAGCCTAAACCTCACGTAGGAGGGTGACTAAGTATGTCACAAACACAGAGCAGTACCGATGCATCAAACGCGTTTGAGTTCGCACCAGCACGTGGCCGCATTTTCTAGGGTGGTTTCACATTAGAAGTCGATTGCGCAGGCCTAAATAACGTAAGGTCTTGAGTGGTTAGAGGTGGCTCCTGTTCTGCAGATTACACAATCACAGAGCAGCACGATGGGGTACGTTTGTATGAGGGCGGAAGTATGTTTGGCAAAGAATATTTATAAAGCCATGCTTGTTGTGTAGGGTTAGAAAGTTTTGCCATGGAAATCTGGTTAAAATCGTGTTGAGAAATTTATAAAGCCATGCTTCCTGTGTAGGGTGAGAAAGTTTTGCAATGGAAGTCTGGCTAAAATCGTGTTGAGAAATTTATAAAGCCATACTTCCTGTGCAGGGTGAGAAAGTTTTGCCATGGAAGTCTGGTTAAAATCGTGCTGAGAAATTCGCACAAGTACATTCAAAAGTGGAAGACCATGACAGAAGAGGTCACCCAGTGGCAACCACGACTGTTGCTATCGTGATCCAGATGGATTCAATGAGCCAAGCCAGTGTACGGGTAAGTACAGGCAACGAATCAGATGCTATAGGTAGATCACACGGGTTAGCATAAACATACTGCATCATCGTCTGTTTTTTCTAAAGGTTTGCGTTAGAATGTTTCCCAGATAACAGCATTCTGGACAAGAAAGCGACCCAACTGGCTTTGCACTTCCGTCCACTTCCGTCTCTAAGCGGCCGATACAGGAGACAGGCTCCGCAGGACTGTTACACGTGATGAGTCGCGGCTCCACCGCTTCCAACCCAAATCAAAACTTGCATTCATGCAACGGAAGCATTCCAATACTCCTGTAACCCAAATCTTTCAAGTTATGCCATCAGCGAGCAAGGTTATGCTAACTGTTTTTTTGAGACCCTATTATCAAAAACATGGCGTAGCCATTAACACCACATCGAAATGCGCAGTTCTGTGGACACGTAAGGGTTAAGTTCACAGAAACTGACAGGGATGAGGAAGGATACTGTTCTTTCACGACTCTGTCAGATGTCACGCAGCGTGTGCAACCCAGAAGAGAATTCGGGAACTCAAATTGGAACTGTTTTGTCACCCTCTTTGGGACGCGGAATTCACCCAGACAGACCTTCGTGCCTTGAGTCCACTGAAAGGAAACTTGGTGGCAGATGTTTCTCCCGCGATACAGACGCTGTAACTAAATTACTGCTGTGGCTGTGATAGCGGCCGACGCTATTGTACGTAGCTGCTTTTCAGAAGCTAGTAAAGCGATGGACACAAGGTGTTAGGAAACCACGCTGTGCCGTATAGTGGTGCTAGATACGAGGAAAGAAGAGTGCGATTTATTCAATTACGACCCCTGTCAGGAAACAAGCTACAAAAGATTCCAGATAGTGTCATGGGGATTTTTCATTGACATAATCCTTTAGGAAAACAAAGGTGTATACAGGATTTTGGTGGGGAGACCTGAGGGAAGGCGACCTCTTGGGAGACCCAGGCGTAGATGGAAGGATAATATTAAAATGGATCTTCAAGAAGTGGGATGGGGCATGGACTGGATTGAGCTGGCTCAGGATAGGGACAGGTGGCGGGCTGTTATGAAAGTGGCAATGAACCTCCGGGTTCCATAAAATGCGGGACATTTACTGACTAGCTGAGAAACTTAGCTTCTCAAGAAGGTTTCTGCTCCATGGAGTTAGTTAGTTATAATCCTTCCGACCGCACTATGGTCCTGGGGTCGACTCAGCCTCTAACAGAAATGAATACCAGGAATATTTTCTAGGAGGTAAAGGCGGCCGGCGCGTATGGCTGACAAACCTATCACCTTCATGTGCCGATTGTCTAGAAATTTGGGAGCCTCGACCTCCTGGAACCCTAAGGGCATGTCCAGGCCTGTAATGGGACTGCTTTACCTTACTGTAATCTCGACAAATAAGTACTCGCACTCTGCCACACTAACAAGAAGATTTAGGACAGGGCGGCCAGGTGGTGTGTATGTGGTTGTCAGCCGCTTTTGTTTTTTGTAAGCAATAAGGTGGAACTGATTCAGCGTTTTACCTCCGCCTCGCCGGGGAAACGGTTGAAAGACATTTCCTCATGTCAATGCTGGGGCCCCCTCATTATCGAGGCTTCACGATCACACTCAGACACACACCACACTCGGCAGGACTGCCCTGGACGAGGGATCGGCCCGTCGCAGGGACCTCTACCTGACAACACACAACACTCAACAAGAGACACACATCCATGCCCTCGGCGGGATTCGAACCCACATTCCCAGTAAGCGAGCGGCCGCAGTGGCACGCCTTGGACAGCGCGGCCACTGGGATCGGCCTCACAAACCAAAAAGCAACATCTAAATCTTCAGGGGCGTGTGGATTCTAAGTCCCATATAAATAATTTCGCGGTAGGCAGGCAAAAGGCAATACATCCCATTTTAACTTTTCGCCTCACAATTTTAATGTTGTCCGTAAGTGTTTTTTAAATAGAAAATACAGTCGGAAATTTTCTTGTCGCCTGCCACAACATGACAGCCTATATATGGATGTTGTCACTTATAAACTCACTACGCAGACTCCATGAAAATTATATCAATTCCGAAACGTAAAAATTACTTTCAAATACGACTATTTTGGGGAAATGTCAAAATACTTGAGACACATATTGGACATATAGCTTAAATGTCAGCGAAGGATTCAGCTGGCTTAGCGTAAGGTCGAATAGCGGTATCTCATACACACGGCGATGAAAATCATGATTTGAAAAAAAAAAGAAGTCCCGTGAACAGCTGAACAACTGTCAGTTTCTCAACTAAAACTTCATGTTATGCATTTAACCTTTTAAAGCCTGGCGGTAACTTTACGTACTGCCAGGTCTAACATTAAAAAATTCTACGTGGTGCCCACATTGCATTTATGTGTTTTCTACGGATCTCAGAACAAACAGCAACTTTTGCCTTATAAAACATTAAGAGACTGGTTTTTATAACCGAAGTGTAGAGTGTTTACAGCGCGGTACGCACTGAGTCCTTATATAAAACAGATACGCTTCGTCTTTAAAGGGTTAATTACAATGACGCAAAGTTCAGAGGCTGTTAAGATATTATTGCCCATATAGCTAAGAATCATATACGAAAAAGGAAGTGTCACGGTAAATGAAGGCAAAGCTCCATGCATTATAGACAAGAACTAAATAGAAATAAGTAATAAGTTTTATGCTGCAACCGACTTACCCATGAGAAATGAACACCTCTACCCACACCCTACTGGAAACCGAATTCTAGTTTTCAAGATTGCTACTAGTGACCGTCCCGTTTACTTCAAGTCCATTGCCGTGTTCGTAAAACCACGTATTGAACGCAGTCCAGTCTCACATGCTACGAATTTCCTAAGATCTACTTTAATGTTAATCTCAAATCTACACTCACGTCACCCAAATTCCTTCAATATTTTTCGACTAAAATTTTTCATACGATTCTGTGCACTGTGTGCCCCCCCCCCTCCCCCGGCTTCCCATCATAATCAGAATATTTTGTGAAAAGCGCGTAGTAGGAATTTCTTAATTGTAGTTCAGTCGGGCCATTATTTACTCAAATTGCGATGAAAAATGGCTCTAATTTTGCGCGATTAAGGAGAAATTAGCGTGTGCAATTAACCTCCTGAATGCAACTAATAATGTTGTCTCGAAATACGACCGCACGATACAGAATTGTTATTACTGGCGTCCGGGTTTCCAGCGTCTGCCAGGGCACGATTTTTGGTGAGAGAAATGTAGCTTGCCGGAGTTATCATGGAAAGACTGTGGATAAATATCCGCCTTACATCAAGTTGGGCAACTTCCTGCTTTCTTTAGAATTTATCACTGACAATAACCCTACCATTAGATATTTAATGGCTCGGTGGTCCCTAACTATACCCCACTGAGGGCCTGCCCTGTACTCTAGATACTTCAGCATGGACAATATTATAGAATTATATATATATATATGTATCGTCCCGTATTTATCAGAATTATGTAGCGGATTTTCTACATTATATCGATACGACTATGCACCATATTCCATACTTTACAAATTTGTAGCTAATCGTGTGGAAGCCTTTGAATTCAATAAACTTTATATAGCTGTCACTACAGACATATCGCCTGTTTAACCCTTCGTTGACCTGAATGCAGATATACGGTACGCCGCATACAAGTACGTCCACATCACAGTAATTGTAATTATTATCATCATCATCATCATCATCATCATCATCATCCCCTTTATGCAGGGTATTCACACTTATATACCTGAAGCAAACCCTGTTTCTAGGGTACACAGTGTCGCAGCTATTCTGCGCGTTCTGTTAATGGTTCATATAACGCTGTCTTCAATATTAAACTCCTTTGTGCTTCTACATTAGCACTTTCCGCAGTATGTGTGCTGTGCCCAATATAGCTGTTTTCTGCAGTTCCTTGATATCGTGCTTTCCCGGTATGCTGCTCAAGTATTTGCTGAAGGATTTTGAAACGGTTCCAGTTGCTCCTATTATAACTGGCGTCATCTTTGTTTTTACATTCCACATGCGCTGTATTTCTATTATACGGTCTTTATATTTAAGAATCTTCTCAGTTTCTTTCTTTATCATATTTCTGTCTCCCGGGATTGCTACGTCAATTAGCATGTATTATTATTATTATTATTATTATTATTATTATTATTTGTCCTATCAAGCTCTCTTTCCCAACCTTATCAGTTCACAACCTCAGTACTTGCGCAATCTTTATATTCACGTTTTACTTAATAATAGCATTAAAATGAATACAAATGAATCAGTTTTTCGGGAATTTGTGGAAACAGTAGCTAGATACTGGCTATGCGAAATGTATTTTAATATGCAAGCGGTACTCCATTAGGCATACTACATTTAAAGTACAAATCATACAGAGAAAATATCTGAAATATTATTATTTATTCGTGTTTGTATAATACGCTTTTTAAATCAAAGACAGTTTGACGCAAGCTGCCTTCAAGACAGGACCTATAGTAGATCGATAGAATAAAAATTAAATTAGACCAAAAGGTTCGCTTATTTTGAATATTAAATTTGCCAAACTTCTATCAACTACTTTTTGAGATGAAAGTTCAGAACAGAAGAACAGCAGAACACACAGTTTAGACGCAACAAATGTTTGTGGAAGAATGAGGTACCACTTGCAGACGAAGCATCCTTTTGAAACAGGTTCTTCAGAAACTTGCTGCACACCACGCAACTTATGTCTTAGCAGAAACAGGAAGTCGATCTTTAATAAAACCGTGTCCACAACATCCTTATCGTAACATATTAAGGCTTTAATATTGTCCTGCCCTTTGACCCTCCAATTTCACATAACCTCGCTCCTCTTCAAAGCTCCAAACTCCCATTTTGTACGTATTTCTGCTTTCTTCCACGAGTGCTGCAGGTCCTGCCCTAATCCCATCCTTCATTTTAACACTGTAATCCTACGAAACCCCTCGTAACTAATAATTTGAATCCTTGCGAGATTTCAGGTTCTCGCTGCGGTGTTAAACCCCAATCCTCTCCTTTATTGCGCTTCCTATGGCATAGATCTTCTTCCCTCAGGACTGAAATTTCGCATTCAAAGAACCTGCTATCTTTAACTATAAGTTACTCAAAGGGCTGTTATAAAACTGACACATTGATTTCCGATAGATTTGATTATAAAAACAAACGAAGACAAATTTTCTCTTGTCCCTTTCCTTTGTAGCAATCCGCAAAGTCGGTACGATATATGTCAAACACACTAATCCACTTAGAGGCCACGGCATTTAAGTCGCCGTTAGTGTCATTCCTAAGACAGAATGGAGCCATAAATATTACACTCCTAAACTTCTTAACCAAACGTTCTTGATTACTAATACGATGAAATGTCCACAAGGCTGCAAGAGCTGTAAAGCAAAGCCAAGCCGTCCATGTACAGGCTTGGAGAGGTCCAGACGCTTCCAGAAAGTTTAAGGCACCCAGATTTCCAGACAATTGGCACATCAAGGTGGTAAATTTATCCAAATTCTAGAGAATTTGCTTAAGACGTTCTTTACATTTAAAATACCATACAGTTTCCCATTCAACATCTTTGTGTGCTAATGTTTCCGTCCGTAATAAACGTACGGCTAGCTGCAAGCAACTCACAAATTCTGTGCGGCATTATATGGATATCTATTTTACGCGACCGCATCCAAATACGACAAGAGTGTGGAAAGACTTCATAGGAAAACTCGTGTACGCCATGAAGTGAGGTACGAATTTCACTCCAACGATTTTCAACAATCATTTTGTTTACATTTTGTAGGGAGAATTTCATTCACTCGGATAAAGAATGTAGAAAATAAGGGCAACACCTCGTTTGCGTCCGAACGTAATTTCGGCTTTTACTACACAGATTTTTACGAAACACAGCAACTGCATAACGGAATTACATTGAGATCTGCAACGGATTTCACACAGATATGTCAAGATACATATGGACATTCAGAATTTAAATTTATATAGTCCTTACATAAAGCATGAACTTTCCTGATCCGCTTTTCATGGAGACTTCGTTTGCTTCGTAACGTTCTACAGAGAACTACATTAGGGAATTCCATAAAAATGTGAAAAACGGTTTAGTCATTTTTACTATGTTACTGGCGAGAAAAAGGGCAAATGAAACGTTGATTGGACACTGTCAGTATTGGACTATTATAATTGAACACTCTCAATATTGGCCTACTATAATTGGACACTGTCAATATTGGCCTATTATAATTTGACACTGTCAATATTGGCCTACTATAATTGGACACTGTCAATATTGGCCTATTATAATTGGACACTGCCAATATTGGCCTATTATAATTTGACACTGTCAATATTGGCCTACTATAATTGGACACTGTCAATATTGGCCTACTATAATTGGACACTGTCAATATTGGCCTATTATAATTTGACACTGTCAATATTGGCCTACTATAATTGGACACTGTCAATATTGGCCTATTATAATTGGACACTGTCAATATTGGCCTATTATAATTGGACACTGTCAGTTACGGCCGAGCAAGAAAGGCATAACGACACTGGTGGATCAATAACCTGCATTCATTGCACGGCCATAAAGTTGTCCTACGTGGGAAGGCGCTGTCGACAGTGGCCGGCAATGTCGAAGCAGTGAAAAATTTCGGTCAGGCTTCTGTGTTTTGTAATACCTATATCAAATGTAGTCCAAATCTTTGAACTGGAAGCAATAGTTTTTTCATAAAAGCGACGGCGCGGCCAACGGGAAATACTGGGCTTGGTTCTCAAAATATTGGTCCGGGGTTTTCTGTTTTCATGAATTCGATCATTGGAAATTCTTTACTCTTGAACGCACCGTACATTCTTTTCGTAAACACGATGAAACGACTCTTTTTTTATGAATGCACCCCCAGAAATCTTTTTCTTATTTAAGGCGATGGAGGTAATAATTTTGGTGCTACTGGCCATTAATTCGCCACGGAAACATCTTTATACCATTTAAGCGGTGGATGTAGTTGAGCACAGCGGTTGATATAAGAATTTTCTTTTATTTTGGTGTATATTTCTTTCGTTAGTATATCCTCAACTCAAAACAGAATATTTGATAAATACCGCTACTCCCCACAAAAATGCCCGAAAACTAGTTTGCAAAAACAGTGCACGTAGAGTTTTTGATCCATAAATACAATGACTAAACAGAGAAATACTCTACAGTCATATTACCTACAGCGGAGTTAATTTTGACATGCATCAGTAAGGCTACAACTCGAATTCAACTAACTACGTTGTTAGGGACACAATAGGTGTTCGGGTTCAAGATATCATTACTCCAGGTTCCAAATCCTGTCCTCCTAGTTTTACCTACATTCTCTCCTTTCAGTCTTACAGACTTGTCTGTCCGCAGGGAAATTGAACTTGTCTGTAACAGTTAACGACTTTCTTAAACACATGGAACTTAATAACCAGTAGAGAAAGTCGCCACAAAGGAAATAACATGATTCCTGAACGTCTGTCTTTGTACCCAGGTAAGTTATGAGCGGAAAACTCTATAGCATGAGAATTTACCTGACGCCTACCTTGCGATTTTCTAAACCACATTGTCCTGAAACTGTAATGCTATATCACAGACGGTTAAAAAACCAATAAGCAGCATAAATATTCATGAATTCAAAGGGACGTAATTTTCCTTTTCTTTAAATATAGCACATGTAACATAGAAAAATCTTGAGGTATCTTGTACTGTCCGCGGTCAGGGTATACCCTGACCGCGGACAGTACAAGACACCTCACAACGGAGGATGAAAGCAAAGGCAAGTTCATACCCTGACCGCGGACAGTACAAGGTACCTCACAACGGAGGATGAAAGCAAAGGCAAGTTCATACCCTGACCGCGGACAGTACAAGGTACCTCACAACGGAGGATGAAAGCAAAGGCAAGTTCATACCTTGACCGCGGACAGTACAAGATACCTCACAACGGAGGATGAAAGCAAAGGCACATTCTCACTTAACTGTATAAGTGCATCCAACAGTGTAACAGACTATTCTCCCTGAAGATGAGCCAGCAGGGTCGAAACATGTAGGAGGTTGTTACGAATAAAGATTGTATGTATTTTGGTGCCTTAGTTGGTGAACATTATTTTATATGACACAGTGCACGGACATGGAACACATCAAATTTGTACTTTTACATGTTCGCTGTTATTACGCTATATTATATTCCTTTGCCCAGTTGACCTGCTATTAATACGTTACGTACTGTGTCAGATCACAAAAATTTTCTGTCTTTAGAGTAGATCACTGAGTCCAAACGTCTGGCCAACCATGACTTAGATTCTTGTTGGCGACCCGAAAGTCAAAATTCCTGTTTGGTATCTTATTTCAAAGTTACATTTAGGTGGGTTTTCCTGCTGGGCATCGGGGTTCATGGTGTTGTAACTGAATATCAAATTTGGGTCCTGGTTTTTATCTGTTCCAATGCCCAGCGCATATTTTTTGCTACAGTGTGTAAAAGGTACTATATGTGGCGATCTTAGTGGAACTGAGCTTCTTGGTTTGAGATTGTAAGAACATGAGGGTAATTCATACTGCGTTGTCACACAAGCAGTGGAAGATCCACTCAATTGTTAAATATGTTACAGTTAGTACCTTTAGCGATTGTTTTTATACGTTTTCCCATGCCTTCCACGTCACTAGATATTTCCCAGAATAAACAGTTGGGTGACCTACTACCACGCTATTTAAACTTTTTCACGCAAAGTCAAAGGCTATTTGGTACAGCACAGGCTGTTTGGTAAGGAAGGAGCTGAATCAGAGCAAACAGCCGAGTTGTTCACTTAAGCAAGCGGGAAAAATTATCCCATTATCGCATTTTTCTCACAGAACATTTCCTGACACCCCAGGAAGTGCTACTGTTCAACGGAGTACAGTTTGAGAAAGGCTGATCTAAAATCTAGCAAAATACTTCCGCTAAGTAAACACTGTTGCTTCCTCCGTTACTGTGGGTGGGAATTTATTTTCATTTTGTCCTCTAAACTCACACCGAAGTTTGTAACACTGAACATTAGATCCTTCAAATAGTTTAAGAACAGTCTGATAGAACAAGCGGTGCTGGTCTTTGTTTCTCTGACACTAGAATAACAACCGTATTACGTAAGCCATTGTCATTTATTGGCACCAACTTTGATGATATCTGACACGGTTCCAGTTGAAGTCAAAGTCAAAACACTTACCGACAAACAAACAATTTTTTTCTTAGAATAAACATATAAAAATCGTAAGAAAACATAATTATGTAAAACGAGTTTGTTTATGGTAGAAATAATATTCGAATTGAGTTTTATGTGAAGTGGAAATAACATTGATGCCACAGAAAATAAAATTTATTCTTCAGTTTGCCTTTCTGAAAATGTCACGGCCATCACATTGCATGTCGGTAGCTTGCAAGATTAAACGCGCAGAAAGAACGAAATAATAAAACTCATGAGAATAGCAAGTCCAATCCATCGGAATTGCGCGAAGTATGCAAAAGTACGACATTCCGTATTCGCCGCCTGATATTACTTCGGTTTATTTTAATTCCTCGTAAACAAATCATGCGCTTGTCCTAGTATTAAACAGCATATCTGTGAATAAATACTGCAAAAATTCGATGGAAATATGAAATTACTAAAATAAATACAAGGGTGTAGGTCTCTTTAGTTCTTAACATGACTTTGATGCAAGAGTTTGACTTCAAATTTTGCTTTGAAGTTGTTTGCAGGCAGCAACTACCAGACTTGATTAATCAAACATCTACATGAAAGCTTTGAAAATATTCAACAAACTTCAATCGGCAGCTTACTGCATTTTATGTATGCAGTAGTTACAAGGCTGAGGACGACTTGCCAAATATTCATCTGAATTATTATCACGGTGTATCTAAATTTATCCAGTCTAGCAAGTATAAAGAAACAACAAATACGCGAAAACGTAATAAGCAACAAAGTCAAAATACAGTTGAACTCGGTTATAACGTCGTGAAAGGGACTGAATATATTGTGTCGTTACAAGGGAGTGCCGTTATAACCGAGCAGTATAACGTTATGGTTGACAGTGAGGAATTAATTGGTATCACAGAATATCTGACGCTATAGACAAGATGTCGCATAAACCGATTCTGTTATAACCGGGTTCGACTGCACATCTAAATGTGAGAAATAAACTAGAAGTTTTTCAAAGTATGTCTGAGAACTATGGTCAAAATAGAAAATGTGATCCATAATAATATTATAAGAAAATTAACTCTGTCTTAATTTTAAATTTCATTTTTTTATCAAAAAAGATTTTTTGTGGCCTACTTATGTCACGTGGCACTTTGATATTTTATCTTTGTATTTATTGTTATAACTTTTCTGCTGCAACTCGTAACTGTTAGCTCAATGTGGGTCAAAGTCTGCAACCAGTTTAACTTGTCTGTGTTAGAGGTTAACCAGACGTTAAAAAAGTGTCTGGTATCGCGCTACGAATGTGTAGGGGCGTTTATTTTCAAAACCACTTACACAAAAAATATTTAGACAGCTTTGTGCACTGTTTATTTGGTTCACAAAATATAAAATTTTTAAAGTTAATATACAATGAGTTTTAGGCCCTGCATAATCAATTACAGTGGCAGTAGTGTTAAGTATTTATGATCATTTGCAAAGCAAAGTGAAAATCCAAAAATAAGGGACTCAAAACATCATATAAAAGTTTCAACATTCATCGAGAAATTAAGTCGATTGCTGACTATTTTTTGACTTCTCGGAACTTTAGCTTGACTTCAAAATGGACAATGGAAAACCAACCTAAGAATCACTCGGCTGATTATGAATTCTCTGCATGTTATGGGAAAAAAAGATGCAATTCCATGTTCAAAAAAGCCTGTCACTGGTCTCTGACGTGATGTGGGTGAATCAAGCTTACAAATTCCTTGCACTTGACAATATCAATAAAGCCAGATAGAAGCGCTGGAAAATGAACTTTTATAATGGAACAACATTCGAACTTATACAAAAATAAAACTTAGAAATCAGCAAAGAGAGTTTGTGTCAGAAAATAAACAGTCACATTAAAATTCAATTGCAAATAAATAACTGGAAGAAGAAGAAGAAGAGGGGTAAAGCAACAGAACGAAATTACAAATAGCTCTGCGACCGTCACAAAATGAGCTACACAGAACGACTGAAGAAACAAACGAGTATTAGACGACAAAATGGCTGTCAGAAATAAATTTAGTGTTAAAATGCCAATACTCCTGCATACTTCTTTCAGCAGCAAGCCCTACAATGTCACCGTCTAGAACATTTTCAAGAATTTTCGGCTTTCATAAATTGCAGGGAATCCCTGGAGGGGCTGAGGAACTGTTAGCTTTTCAAGAAGGACCGTTCTCAAGGACGTTAGTTACGTAGTGAGTGAGTGAGTGAGTGAGTGAGTGTGAGTGAGTGAGTGAGTGAGTGAGTGAGTGAGTCAGCCAGCCAGTCAGTCAGTCAACATAAGTACAGTGGTTATTGTTTCGACCTGCACTGCACTGTACTGGGTGGGTACAATTACAAACACGCATAAGCGTGACTTTGCCGCTCCCAGTGGCCGCGCTGTCTAAGGCGTGGATCTGCGGCTGCTCGCTTCCTGGGATTTCGGGTTCGAATCCCTTCGGGGGCATGGATGTCTGTATCTTGCGAGTGTTGTGTTTTGTCAGATAGAGGTCTCTGCATCGGAATGATCACCCGTCCAGAGGAGTCTTACCGAGTGTGGTGTGCCTGAGTGTGATCGCGAAGCCTCGATGAGGAGGCCCTGGCCCACTAGGGGCTGTTGCACCATGAAAGGATAGTTAGTGTGATTTATAGCTTCCATCACGGTGCAAATGAGATCTTGGTTTCTCTGGGATTTCATGCGGTGTGGAATGGTAGTTTACGCTGCGTAAAATTTCAGAACAGCGAAAAATGCAACACATATTAGTATGTGTAAACACATTAGAAGTTATTATAAAACATTTGTAATGTTTATAGAGAATATGACAGAAACACTGGCTGGAAATTTAATCGGCAAGAAGGTGGAAACAAAAGACAACTGCTAGAAACGTGTGGGCAGTGAATGAAGCAGCAGAAGAGTCACCGTTTACAGGGTCTAAACCGGGCACATATTGTCCTTTTTCTCCAAAACCTGAAAGCCAGGCAACATTATCTAATCAGCATGGATATCAGAAAATATCCTGCAAAATATTACAGCACATTTCAGCAAGTCCAGTTTCAGAGATGCCAACTTTTGAAGTAAATATTTAACGCAAATTTTCAGTCTACGAGGAGTTTGGTTTTCCAAAGTATGCATCCGCCGTTAAAGTAAGTAAAACGTAAAGGCATCCCTACACAGGGTTAAGGACAAGGGAGAGTAGAGGTATATCTCTACCATTTCGTTAGCCTCGGCACTAGAAGGGGGTGGGGTGGCTAGCTCCATGCTCTGGCCGCTTTACCCCCGAGAAAGACCCGGTACCTTTAAAGTAAGTATTATAATGGTTTCAATATATGGATACTTTGAAAAAGCAATATGTATTTATAGGAAATTTCACCGTGAGTATGCACACACATGTAAAAAAAAAACATGCAACGTAATTACACGTATTTTCCTACCAAGGGTTGCTCAGCATCACGTGTTCCAGATTACGTTAGGAAACATCTGAAGCAAGCACGCGTTAAGGAACATCCATAAATGTTTGCTAAAGGCGCGACTAACGTATCTCTCTGTTACAAATATGACACAAAATAGTGATGAAACAAGTTACAGAATTAGTTATATAAAAGACAATTTGATAGATTAGACATAGATTTTGAAGTTATAGAGAAATACTGAAATTCTTGTACTCTGATGCAGCGAAGTCGAGAATTTGCATTCTGTCACGAAGTTAAATTAACACCCTATGAAGCAGAGGCTGCTAACAGAATGTAGAGAAGATCGGAAGTAACTGGTTGCAGAAAAGAAAGTCCATTTTGTACGTGACACAAAGAATTTTCTTCAATTTACGGACTTTTGTGGTAAAAGTTTGCCTTTAACGCAGAGGAACCAGTCGAAAATACCTAATTAAACATAGGACTGTGAAAAATTATAAACGAGTGTAAAGCAAAAAATGTGATTTAATACGTTGCATGTCCGTGCACTGTATCATACGAAATAATAACACCAACTGAACAGTTCATACGCAGACCGCGGACAGAACACGGTACCTCTCAAACGGAGGGTGAAACCCAGGGCACATTCACACTTAACTGTATAAACGCAACCATAGTGTATCAAAACTATTCTCCCTGAAGATGACCCAGCAGGGTCGAAACATGTAGGAAACTTTCACGAATAAAGATTATATATATTTTGGTGCATTATTTGGTGTTATTACTTCGCAAAAAATATGACATTTGGTGAAATAATCCATGGCAGCTTGAATGATTGTGCACAATTAAAACATAACCACTACTAAAATAAGACCAATTAATTAACTTAATATCTAAGTCCATGAAGCATAGTCTTTCTTCAAAAGTTAATATTTCTTCAGCTAGTCAAGACATTTCACCCATTTTGTAGGAAGAAAATTTCATTAAATTATTAGAAAGAGCCCGCCTCTTGTTCCTGTCCAGAACCAGATCAAACCAGTCCATGACCCATCTCACTTCTTAACAATTCATTTTAATATTATCGTCCCATCTATGCCTAACCCTTCCAAGTTGTCTCTTTCCCAAACAAATCCCTGTAGGCACCTCTCGTCTCTCTCCACACGCATCCACCACTAACAAATAACAATCACATAAAATGCATCAGACAACCAGAAAATTAAGCGAGACATTTATTCTAATTTTTATCAAAGCATGGGTACTGACAGCAAATCCCAGCACAATGTGTGTACAAGTGCAAAAATGTTGTGTTTCTTTACAGGTTGCCTCCACAAAATCAGCAAAATAAGCCTCACAAAACTGCGGTCCACACACCAGTCTCATTATCAGTGGAAATAACAATATTCCTACTGTGTCAGTGACTAACAAATGATGTTTTAGCACAATACACTGCAGCGAAAAACCGAACATGACTTAAAGCGTTCGGAGCGCAAAGTAAAAGCTCTTTCCTTAGGGGAAACAAGACAGTAATTGATCGAGTTAGCCAGAACACCTGAAAATGCAAAGATGTTTACACTAAAGGGACCTGCAGGCCTACGTAGGTGGAGAGGCAGCATCGCATGACACAAAGTGTCAGATGCAGCATGAAACTCAAGAAGAGAAGAAGTAGTGCCTAAAGAATATCAAAAACACTAATGGGAAGACAGAAAGTTGAAGGAAGGGAAAGCATAGAGTTTGGAAAGTTCTAATTGGTAAATCACGAGAAAACTGACAAATAATTTAATTAAAATCCAAACTAATTTTTAAAAACTTTACGTTTATCTTTTTTTGTCAAAAGTTTTTCGGTAAATAGTAATATATTTCAGCAAAATTTTAACTGTGCACAGATAAATAGAGGCAAGAAAATCCTACCTATGCTTGTCTTAATGTGGCAAGTTAGTGTGTGTGTGTGTGTGTGTGTGTGTGTGTGTGTGTGTGTGTGTGTGTGTGTGGCCTAACTGCTGAATATTTCTCATGAAACAAACATCATGCAAATTATTATTATTATTATTACTATAATGAAATAGCTCATAGTTTAGACGCATATTGCAACTGCAGCATATGATACCCCCTGACGATGGTGGCCTGACCACCGAAACACGTAGGGGTAACATTAATTCAGTACAATACACCATTGTGACTAGTGTGCATATTTGTTCGCTTGTCTTAATAATTTGTAATTTGCACGGTGTGCGACATACAAAAAAAAGATCACGCAAATTCAATAAACCTAAAAGTTTACAAAATTAGATTTTGATATTTTTAACACTGTATTATATAGCAGCTTTAAAAAGCCTAATTTTACGTATATCGACATTTTACTTAATTTGTATAAAGGTCGTTTCATGTGGAATATTATGGAATTTCTTTACTAACTTTGATGCGAAAAGACTGACAGCTAACAATTCTAAAAAATGTGGCACATTGTTGCATCAGGCCTGATAATTGCCGGCTATTAGAAGCAAACCTGTAGTCTGGGCAGGCTGTATATATCATACAGTAAACGTGGCTTTGCAGTTATTTTACTCTGTAACAGCAGCGAGATGTCAGTCGATATATGATATACTGTAACAAGGGCCTGTACGAAATGGTTCTTTAATAGTCACACTTAACGATGGCACAATACGTGCCGAAACATGTAGTGTGTATCTTTTAATATTTGAATATACCCTGAAAATTGATGTTGTGCTATATGGCTTTTTGAAGCTTACATTAGTCTAGCGTCTAATGCAGCAGTACGATTTGTACTGTCAGTTCCCACAGTGGCATGCAATTTATCAGATTAATAAACCACACTGCACACTGAACGTTTAATATGAAAACATGCAGTACGGAATGCGGTGTAATGAACTGAGAGACATTTGAAATATAGCTTTACTTTACTACAAGAGAAAATCGAGTGCCCCCTTAACTTGTAATGGTAACCCCCAGTTCGTTATATGGACTCTACATGCAATTTATATTAGCAATAAATACGTTTTCAAGAATAAACAGCTGTCCAGTACCATTTCAGTCGTACAGACGTCGAGCTTCGTCCCCCCCCCGCAATATGTCCGCATACAAGTATAAATAATCGGCTCCTACTTGCATGATTTCCTCAATAAGTATATTTAGTGGTCCGTTGCACTAAACTGCCTGGTCGTTTCAAAGCGGAACGCGTGCCTTTTGTACACTCGTTAGCTGTCACTTCAAATATCGCAAATTATTTACTTCAGACTTTCATAAAATTTCGTATGTAGATTTTTGAAAGCAAATAAAAAGATGCCACTATATATACTTCGCAGAAGGAAGGCTTCAAGACACTTGCATTTCTTCTCTTGTTTGTTTATTCTTACGGTTTAATAACAACACACAAGAATATTGTTGTCGTCAGAGTAAGTAATTAATAAGTACAGTAAAACCTGCTTGTAACGGAACCGCAACGGACGGAAAGTATTTCCCTTGCAGAGATATTCCGTTTAATACAGGCACTTGAAATTTAGAGTTTCTGTACTGTAAACTTTTCCGCTAAAGACAGGTTACCATTATTCCCACGTTTCTTCTACGGTAAGTTTCATAGCAACAAAATCTCAAAAAAAAAAGGGCAGTGAACCATGTAAAACCGTAAATAACATAAGAAAAAAAGGAAATTGAAAACGCAACAATTATTACAACTTTCTACAAACGTTAAGGAATTCAATAAAATACTCCCGGCTTGGCAGCCGCGTCAGGTGGTTGAATGGCGAGTAGTCAACCAACATTTCGGGGACCATCTCTGTCCTTGTCATAAGGAACGAGACAGGTAGCTCTCGAAACGTCAGTTTATTTGCCATTCAACCATCTGGCGCGGCTGCTAGCCCCAGAATATTTTATCGAATTTAATCCCCGTGATAGCTTTAAATTTTTTATTAAGAAATTCCTACTACGTAAAATTTGTATTGTCACTGGCAATCTGACATTCCGAACTAATTTTTTTTCCAGCGCTTTTAAAAATGGTGGGTAAAATTTCAAGGTTCACTACAATAACATAAGGAGCACATGAGTTATAGAAGTGGTATTCATCATAAACGCATATTTGTAGAATAATTAAACCTTTAAAGACCAAGCGTATGTTTTAAATAAGGACTCAGTGCGTACCGCGCTGTAAACACTCTCCACTTCGGTTATAAAAACCAGTCTCTTGATGTTTTATAAGGCAAAAGTTGCTGTTTGTTCTGAGATCCGTACAAAACACATAAACGCAATGTGGGCACAACGTATAATTTTTAATGTTAAACCTGGTGGTAAGTAAAGTTACCGCTAGGCTTTAAAAGGTTAAAAAGTGATATGTAAGTATATAAAACTGCATAGTGGCTCTATTAGTTTGCAGGCAACTTTGTATACAGGAATATCTTGTCACAATTGTGGCTACTGTTGACCATTTAACTTACAATATCTTTTAAACTTGTCTTAAAAACGTGTGATTTCAGATTGTCAGTGTAATGACTACACATGTGACTGATACTACATCCTGACAATACAGGCAGCAGGTTCTTCTGAAACGTCGTTACACTTTTATTATATAAGAGGACAAACTTTTCTAGTCGTAATTTCTTAAGTAAATGGATACTCTAAAACGTCATATTTCCGCTTATGGAAGGGTCCAGCTCTCTTAATGCTAAGTTCACATTCGTCACCCTTCATCAACCGTCTCTTCATAGCCCTGGAGCCAAAATTTAGGAAGAAAAGTTGAAAGATAAAGCAAATTTTAAAAAGCAAGTAAGACTATTATATAAATTATGTTCTTTTTTTTCTTGCACACTGCATCATGACGTCTGTTCCGACATCTTGGAGAAACGTGCCGCCTCCAGTTTTGTGGTGACAATGTGGATGTTGCAGCACCCCTACACAGTCTAGGAAACGAAATGACCGTTTAATGGGAAACACTTACCGTGAAAAGCTGGTAACATAATAAACTGCTATTATTGTTCTCATTATCATATTTTCTTACACTCAGACGTTACAACAATGAGTTATTAATAAGTTGTTATATTTTGACGTTGCTTGATAAGCTATTGTCACGTTTATTAGTCTCGAACTCTTGGGGAACGTACTGCGGCAACACACCACCTGCCGGTAGGACTATGATACTAAGGTCAGCTGTGCCGTAAATCATTACTCTTTGGTTCCATATTCTGATTTGTTATATGTACCTGTGAATTCTGTTTACACTTCAGTATCCTCGGTATTAGGTACATTTTTGTCAGTTAGGTATTAAATCCTTTGATGTTTTTAGCTAGCGTAGTATCAGCTATGTTGTGCTGAATTTTCTCGCCAGTTATCATGGTTTGGTTCTAGTCAATTTTGTAAAATCAGTGTTCTATAGTACGTAATTCATGGCGTGTCGTATTTATAATACAGCTTTGACATTGCTACTATGATTTTCTCAAAAAGATTTCTCGGAAGAGATCTTTGTATACGTTACCACGTTTCGTTTCTAATGTTATAATACGGAATATACTGCATGAGTTACAGTATTATTATTATTATTATTATTATTATTATTATTATTAAGCAATTGTATCGGCAAGCCATCATGCAACATGCATATCTGTAAATTTGCAATAATGTAGTGGGGGCACAGGTGGCGGGGGAGAACAAGCGCTGTGATATTTTTTTAAATCGAAAACTACAAAAATGTGTGTGCCTTTCTCACCCGTGTTAAGTGGGTCCCTGTCACCACGGCATGGCGCGTCCTCGGGTTGCGGATGGAGGAACGGCCTCCAGTTATGGAGGGTAGCTGCGAATACATTGAATAAGCAGTCGCAAGGGGTGGTCCTCCAGCTTGGGGGTTGGGCGAGTTGCTAGCAACTCCTCACCGTAAAAATTTATGATGTTACGAAACATATGGAGAAGCCTCGGACCTGGACCGATTCTTTGGTACGACCCCAGCTACGGAAAAAGGATATGAGTTTTGGAACATGGAATGTGAGTAGCCTGTATAGGTCAGGGTCACTTATGACAGTGGCCAGGGAATTAGCTAAGTATAAGTTAGATTTAGTGGGTGTACAGGAGGTTAGGTGGAACAAAGAAGGGACTGTAAGAGATTTAATCTCAAGAAGCTAAGTGAACTAGAGGTTAGGAAACAGTATCAGCTTAAGATCTCAAACAGGTTTGCAGCTTTTGAAACTTAAATGTTAGTGAGGACATACGAGTAAACAGGGCTTGGGAAAACATTAAACAGAATATCAAAATCTCAGCTCAAGAGAGTCTAGGTCTGCATGAACGGAAGCAGCAGAAACCATGGTTTGATGCGGAATGTGCACAATTTTTAGATAAAAGGAAGCAGGTTAAATTCAGTGGTTACAGAATCCAAATCAAAGTAATGGCGATAATCTGCACAACGTAAGACGTGAAGCTAGGAGACATTTCAGGAACAAAAAGAAGGAATATCTGAAAGCTAAAATTAATGAAATTGAAACAAACAGTAAGAACAAGAATATAAGAGACTTGTATAGGGGTATCAATGAGTTTAAGAGGGGGTACCAGCCTAGAACTAATGTAGTAAAGGATGAGAAGGGTGACCTGGTTGCAGATTCCCACAGTATTTTGGCTAGGTGGAGGAATCATTTCTCCCAGCCGTTGAATATACACGGGGTTAATGATGTTAGGCAGACTGAAGTACACACAGCAGAGCCACTAGTGCCTGAGCCCAGTGCCTTTGACGTTGAGATGGCTATTGGAAAACTAAAAAGCCACAAATCACCAGGTATTGATCAGATTCCAGCAGAATTGATTAAAGCAGGGGGTAGGATAATTCGGTTTGAGATCCATAAACTTATTATTTCTATTTGGAATAAGGAGGAATTGCCTGAGGAATAGAAGGAGTCAGTCCTTTTGCCCATTTATAAGAAGGGCGATACAACAAATTGTAGTAACTATCGAGGCATATCACTTTTGTCAACTACATACAAAATTCTATCAAACATTCTTTTGTCAAGGTTAACTCCATATGCAGAGGAAATTATTGGGGATCATCAGTGTGGATTTCGACGTAACAGGTCAACTACTGATCATATATTCAGCAATCGTCAAATACGTGAGAAAAAATGGGAATACAATGAGGCAGTGCATCAGCTATTTATAGACTTCAAGAAAGCCTATGATTCAGTTAGGAGGGAGGTCTTGTATAATATTCTCCTTGAGTTTGGTATCCCCATGAAATTAGTAAGGTTAATAAAAATGTGCCTAAGTGAAACATATAGCAGAGTTCGGGTAGGCAAACATCTGTCTGACACGTTTCCTATTAAGAATGGTTTGAAACAGGGAGATGCTCTGTCGCCATTGCTTTTCAACTTTGCTTTAGAATATGCCATTAGGAGGGTTCAGGCAAACCGGGAGGGATCGAAATTGAATGGTACACATCAGCCTCTGGTTTATGCTGATGGTGTTAATATATTGGGCGGAAGCATACATAGTATAAAGAAAAACGCAGAAGATTTAGTGATCTAGTGAGGAGATTGGTCTAGAAGTAAATGCTGAGAAAACTAAGTACATGGTAATGTCTCGAAATCAGAATGCAGGACACAATCACAACATAAAGATAGATAATAAATCCTTTGAAAGGGTGGAAGAATTCAAATATTTGGGAGCAACCCTAACGAATCAAAACTCCATTCATGAAGAAATTAAGAGCAGATTGAAGTCGGGGAATCCTTACTACCATTCGGTGCAGAATCTTTTGTCTTCCAGGTTGCTATCCAAAAACACAAATATTGGGGTATAGAGAACTATAATTTTACCTGCTGTTTTGTATGGGTGTGAAACTTGGTCTCTCACGCTGAGGGAGGAACAAAGACTGAGGGTGTTCGAGAATAGGGTGCTGAGGAGGATATTTGGGCCTAAGAGGGACGAGGCGACAGGGGAGTGGAGAAGACTACATAACGAGGAACTTAATGACCTGTACTCATCACCAAATATTATTCGGGTAATCAAATCGAGAATGAGATGGGCGGGGCATGTAGCAGGTATGGGGGAAAAGAGAAGTGCATACCAGATTTTGGTGGAGAGACCTGAGGGAAGGCGACCACTTGGGAGACCCAGGCGTAGATGGGAGGATAATATTAAAATGGATCACGATGTTGGATGGGGGTATAGGCTGGATTCAGCTGGCTCAGGACAGGGACAGGTGGCGCGCTCTTGTGAATGCGGTAACGAACCTCCGGGTTCCATAAAATGCGGGGAATTTCTTGACTAGCTGAGAAACCGTTAGCTTCTCAAGAAGGCCTCTGCTCCATGTAGTCAGTTAGTTAGTTAGTTAGTAATTAGTGCATTCCTTACGCTCTGCCTCCATAAGCATCTCACCGACTTTATTTTCATAGTACCAGTAATTATTATGGCACTTTTCCACACCATCGACACACAACACTAGTTGTTACACCTATCTAGAGCCCTACAAAGTTGGTATCCATTTTATGTCCCACCTGAAAACGGAAGCACTGACAGTCGTCGAAACATAGTAAATTTTAGAACAGTTTATTTTAAATCACAATAAATATAAGAACTTAACACAGATTCAGTAATCCTATTACCGTAAGCATTAGGATTTCAGAATAATAATAATATTATTATTATTATTAGTAGTAGTAGTAGTAGTAGTAGCAGTAGTAAATACAACAAAGTACAGCACTCATGCAAGGCCTTACAACTGGCAGTTAGTTTACAGTACAAATTATTTGTTCTTCATTTTTCTGTAAAAATTCTGTTCAAAATAATTTGGATGCCGGTGAGTACTTAATAACGGGTTATGATAGAAATGTCTGCTTGAAGGTATGCAGTTGTTAGATTGTATTCACTTCTATATCAATTTTAAACAAAATTGGGATTTTTTAACAAAATCTATCAAAACTACCTAACATTAAATTTTACGCACGCGCTTTCAGCCCTTCTCGATTTGCTCCACGCGGACAGACACATGTCAAAGCTGACAGACATGCTCTTTCTGAAAGTTACGTAACTCAAACCGCGCATATTCTTACAGGTAATACATCAACCAACATATGCACTTAACAAAATGCAATTCATGCCAAGTATAAAACTCCTACATGTTTCGGCACCGGGGGTGCCATCATCAGGGAAATTTTTAGCACAAGCCTAACACACTAATATAGGTACTGTATCGTCCTTATTTGAATTATTAAAATATTAATATATTAAAATTCTAATATACACAAAGTTAATATACATAAAATTACAATGTTTAAATTTAAAATTTTCAAAGCGAAGGGTTCCAGGCACAAGTTTCCATTTCTTTACATTCTGTACGGTATGTGTATACAAACACCTGTCTCCGTCTTATGTGATCCGAGGAGATTCCGTCCAGACGGAGTGTGTGACGTGCGACGTGTCGGGCGGTAGGGTACACTCAGATATACATACAAACCACTACGAACTTATACCTGGAACCGCTCACTCACTATCACATAATTTTAGTATCACAACATTGTAATTTTATACTTATCAAATTTGTGTATCTTAAAATTCCGATGTTTTATCATTCCAATAAGGGTGATACAATACCTAGTTAAGCGTGCTGGCCTTGTACTTCTTTGTTCTGAATTTCTCCCTGATGATGGCACCCCGGTGCCGAAACATGTATGAGTTCAATACTTGTCACGAATTGTATTTTATTGCGTGCATAAAATGGTTGATGTATTAAATGCTCTTTCTAATTTTCTTTGCGAAATCTCCAAAGTTACAAAATCCACCCAATATCCGTTTGAATAAAGCCGTACCAAAGAGCTTAGCAGCAAGCATTGTGCTTCGCTCGGAACATATATCGTTCGAGTCCTAGCTTCAAGACCGGTTACCCTGTCTAGTCTCTCCTCACCTGTCCCTGTTTCTCAGACAGCGTTCAAATAAGCTACTATCACATGTTCATCTTACAGGGTCAACATGACATTAGATATTTTATAATTAATACACAGTAAACACTGTCGCGAAATAGCCCTAAAATAAATAAACGCAATTTAAACTCTCTAAATTTTTCTGGGTATAGCACTGTCACGGTACCTGAACAATTACAGACATTTCGAGAAAACTGCAGCCTTGAAGGTGACTGTCCAAATGATACGGAGTCCCTGAATGGGGCACCAAGTTCTTCAGATGCTGAGACAAATTTTACGAATCCAATCAGTGATTTCACGCTTCCGCTGCGATGTAGATGAGATCTGCCCTCTTCTGGGATGTTACGCAGCGTTGGGTGGTAATTATGTACCGACGTTTCGGGACAAACTATCGGTCACATCTTCAAGGGTAAAGAACCTTAAGGGTAAAACCCCTTGAATTGGGACCGATACGTTGTCCCGAAACGTCGGTACAGAATTACCACTCTACGTTTCGTCATGTCCCAGAAGGGTGCAGATCTCATTTAATAATCCAAGACTGTGTCCTGCATCCAATGGCTTGTTGTTAAGAACAGTGCAAGACTTTCGAGGAAGCCCTGCTTAGTGTCACCACTGAGGTTGACTGCTTAATTGGAGCGCTTTGTGGGTTCTCTCCGTCCATCCAGACAATTTCCTGTGTAGTAGATTTAAATAAGACACACCCTGTCTTTCCCTAATCTTGCAATTCATATTTCGCAAAATTCGTGTCGTTCGACGCTTTAAAACATATACCTGTAAAAGCGTTATTAAATAAACAAAGATTCGGTCGACTCAATGCTACGTATACAATATTTTAGAATTGAAAGACGGTGGAGTTTAACAATCTTTTAATTCTTCAAATTTTTGTAAAATTTAAATTTTCACTTACAATTTTACAAGTTCTCTTCCACGTCCTCCTGAAGTTATTTCAAACTACAATTTTTTTCAAAACAACCAACCAAATGTTTAAAACATTTAATCTTCACTTACAACTTTTACGTTCTCGGTGCAGTTCTAAGGGTATTGACAGAAAATAAATCGAGAAGTAATATCGAAAGTTTCCGGCGACAAGAAGCGAAGCCCGGGCTCTCAAACCAGCCCGATCCGCGCCCGAACCGCTACTGACTAGACAGTTTTCACTCCATTCAGCGGCAGCGCGATGGTTCTTCAGAGCGCGCCGTCGCTATGCACACGCATGCGGAAGGTACACCAACCTCACGACATTCTGTTGTTTTCTTCCCTTTCGCCAGCAATCTCTAGCAGCAGATGAAACTTCTAACTCAATTTCAAAGGAGCGCGTATAAATGACTTCGATTTAAGACGACTGTAATACAAAATCGTCTGCTTCTGTAATTAAAGAAGAGACAACATAATCAGTCTGGAAGGAAATCTCAGTCTGTCCTTCCGTATGTTTCATATCTGATAATAGGATGTGATTTTAATTAAATTTAGCGTTTCGGTCAACAACACAACCTAGAGGACTTTTTTCCCCTAATGGCGCAACAGCCCCTAGTGGGTCAGGGCCTCCTCAGTATCGAGGATTCACGATCACACCCAGACACATTAAAGTCAGTAGGACTCCTCTGGATGAGTGATCAGTCCGACACACAGACGTCTAGCTGACAACACACAACAATCACAAGACACAGACGTCCATGCAACCGGTGGGATTCGACCCCAGAATCCCAGCAAGCGCTCGGCCGCAGACCTACGCCTTAGACCGCGCGACCACTGGGATCGGCAACTTAGAGGACTACATGAATTTTATTCAAGTCAGTGAAATATAAACTGACAAATATCCTTTGTAAATTTCGAATTAATGTAGATTTCCTATTGGGGATGGGGCGCTAATCATAATAAACGCTACGTACCGTACAATAGAGAACTTTTTGGAATCTAAATACTTCCCTTCATGCACTTTGATCAGTAATTAGTTACGTAACGAAGCAGCCTACAACGGACATACAGCGTGGCAGGCTGTCTGCGGATTCACCAAGTTTACTACGAGTTTGTGTCAGCAACAAATCCATATGAAATACGGTACAATGCTACGTATGGAAACCAAGAAAAAACTTGAAATTCTCTTGGAGTTCAGGCCTCGTCTTTATACACAGATGATATCTGATCATTCTGTGTCGACTGTGCTAGTTATTTTTTACAAAGATATGGAAATGGCAGCAGAAGCAAACAGACAGACTCGTCCAAATACAGACTGCAAGTAACCAGCAGTATCTCAGTAGTATATGCTGCACCGCTACTAACGAAGTCTACGCTTCTAGCGGCTTACACGAGTCTTCCGTAAGAAAAAGCCAATCCCTGCAGCCGCGCGGTCTAAGGCGTCGGTCTGCGGCCGCTGGCTCGCTGGGTTTACAGGTTCGAATTCCACCGGACGCATGGATGTCTATCTCTTGTGAGTGTTGTGTTGTCAGGTAGAGGTCACTGCGTCGGGCTGATCACTCGTCCAGAGGAGTCCTACAGAATGTGGTGTGTCTGAGTGTGATCGTGAAGCCTCGATAATGAGGAGGCCCTGGCCCACTGGGGGCTGTTGCGCCATGGGGAAAATACAATAAGAGAAAAACCCGTCTCCAAGTGATAATTAGGATCCCATTTCCTACACAAAAATATAAAATTCTCTGCTGGTTGTGTCCTCCTTGCCCCATCTGACGACATGTATTCTCCTCTAAGGTAACTTAATTTGGTAATTCTCTTGCAAATGTTTTGAATAAACTCTCCGTATATAGATAGCGTTCTGTTATTCCAAATTCCAAACCTCATATCCATTTTTTGATGTTGAGCTCTTCAAAAAATATAGCCTAAATCCGATTCCCTCTGTAACATACCGCAAAATCTTTGTTTTTAAGGCAAGGAGTTAAATCTACGTCCAACATCCAAGCTGAAAAACCACTTCCGATCGGCTATGGCCGACGCCTATTCAAATTATTCACATTTGCCTACATATCAAGCCGCTCTCTGCTCCACTGGAAAACTGATGACGCGCCGTGACGTAATGAAGACCAGACTCAGATTAGACAACAGAAAATGGGATGGACAAATGATTAAATCTTGCTTCCTTTAAAATGCAAGGTTTCACGTCGCAATTCTGCTACAAGGTACATTAATTCTTGCGTTAATTCGCTTCGACGGTGAAGACGGACGTAGCAGATTGCTCCAACACTTTGGTACCTATCTGGAAACGAAGCGTCTCTCTATGGGAGCTCTAGAAACGGAGCGTCTCTCTATGGGAGCTCTGGAAATGGAGCGTCTCTCTATGGGAGCTCTGGAAACGGAGCGTCTCTCTATGGGAGCTCTCTGGAAACGGGGCGTCTCTCTATGGGAGCTCTCTGGAAACGGAGCGCCTCTCTATGGGAGCTCTCTGGAAACGGAGCCTCCCTCTATGGGAGCTCTCTGGAAACGGAGCCTCTCTCTATGGGAGCTCTCTGGAAACGGAGCGTCTCTATGGGAGCTCTCTGGAAACGGAGCGTGTCTATGGGAGCCCTGGAAACGGAGCGTCTCTCTATGGGAGCTCTCTGGAAACGGAGCGTCTCTCTATGGGAGCTCTGGAAACGGAGCCTCTCTCTATGGGAGCTCTGGAAACGGAGCGTCTCTCTATGGGAGCTCTGGAAACGGAGCGTCTCTCTATGGGAGCTCGGCGAGGGGAAACTGGAGGGAAGGCTCCTTTATTGGGGACTCCGAAAGATATGTAAAAGAAGGCTCTGGAAGGGAAACATCTCTTGTAGATAGGGTCTCCGTAAGGGGAACCTTCGAAGGAGGGCACACATACTGCGGGCTCCAACAGACATTTATCAGAAGGCCGTGCAAACCAAGCATGTCTTTTTATAGGGGCATCATAAGGGAACCTAAAGGCACTTAACAAGGGACGGCTCGGCAAATACGTGTATTGGGCCGGAACCTGTACTTGATACACTCTTCGCTTATGTATCTCAATCCAGAATAGATCGGGTCCTGCAAACATTTGATACATATGCACTAGATACCTGAATAACACGCACAATGCTACGAACCGGAAGTTTCCACTATCAACAGCAACAAGAATTTTGTGTAAATCATATTCACTATGTGAGGAATGTTTTACTGTTCTCTTAACCCAAAAGATCTTAAAAACTCTATAATTTGTGCCTTTTATATATAAATGACATCAACAACGGAGCCTACTGCAGACTGTGGAACCTTGCACATAGTGGCTTCTCACTGGCAGTTGGCTTTAAACCTGGCACATTGCGCCCCCTGAAGACGGTACGCTTGTACCGAAACATGTCGGGACTACGTGTTTAACACTCATATGTAACAAATAATGCGCATTTAGTTGGTACAGTAAATTGAATGCACTGATCCAAAAATGCACGGATTGGACAACTTTAACAGGTAAATCTATCGGATATGGACTCAAACGTTTCACAGTTTGGTCGTGTTTTAACTCTTGTCCTATAAGCAATCTCTCCACACCGTGCCAGTAACTACATTATGGCCGATCCCAGTTGCCGCGCGGTCTAAGGCGTAGGTCTGCAGCCAAGCGCTTGCTGGGATCGTGGGTTCGAATCCCACGCGGGGGCATAGATGTTTGTCTTGTACAGTGTTTGTGTTGTCAGGTAGTGCCCTGAGGGCACATTCACACTTAACTGTACAAATGCAACCATAGTGTATCCAGACTGTTCTCCCTGAAGATGGCCCAGCAGGGTCGAAACGTGTAGGAGACTTTTACGAATAAATATTATATATATTTTAGTGCATCAGTTGGTGTTTATTATTTCATATGATACAGTGCACGGATATGGAACACACTAAATACATAAAATATACTTGAAAACCCTACATATGTTCAGCAAGCGAGCTGCCATCTTCAGGGGGTTTTTAGCAGAGAACTACAACAACTCTTTACTCATGGCAACTCGTCTGCTGAAATTTATATAGGGGTCTCAAATATATTTTATATATGTCAATAGTACTGTGCATTTGTTGGTTGATATTAGACGTATGATAAAATGCGCGGTGTGTATGATATAAAACACGGCTACATTGCTTGATACAAATTGTATTATTTCAGAACACTGTCTAAATAAAATATTTTTCATTAAATTAAGTCAACTTTATTCCAGTCTTCTGCCACCCCAAAACAAATGTCTTCCACAACTGCCCCATGCTCGTTACGAGTTACGAACCGCGGACCCGTTGGTTGTGGACGAAAACGGATATGCCCTTTTACCTCACGAACGTAGAGAATTGACCGTGGACGAAATCTGACACGCCCCTCTACAGAATCGCCCTCTAATATGAAGTTAATAAATAAAGTAATACTCGCATACACTCCGCAATCTTCCTTCATCCGTGCGAACGTTCCGAAGGCCAATAAGCGTCTTATTTTTCAGGCGAGTTGTACCATTCATTGTCCAGCATTCCAGCTCAAGAAACCAGACGCGGGCCCTCTGACGACGCCATTACCCGCGGAGCAAGCGGAAAACACCTACCCGAATGTTACAAGGATAAGGAAAGCCAGTTTGGAGACCCTATATAAAACTTAGGAACCAACATTCTATTTAGAAGTTATAAGATATGTGACATGCAACACGGTGAAGCAAACATTCATACCATTCACAGAAGTTCGAAAGTCGGGTTAAATCATTCTCTAGGGAAAATTCTGTATCACATACTGTACAAAATAAATTTCGTTTGCTTGCGTCATAGTAAAAAAATAGTATTTTTGAGTTGCGTGATTTCTAAAGTGTAATCCATCAAAACGTTACATTTGTAGGACATAACCTCAAAGTTTATTGCCACTGAAAATCTATTTAATAACAATACGCCGTACTGTTTATGTTCTGACTCTACACCAAATTAACAAGCCGAACTCCTTAGTCACTGCGATCAGACCAAGGCCTAATATACCTACAGGTTTCGAGCAAATGACAACTGGACATCTACACTACCAAGGATCTTCAAAAAATCTGCACATTCCTATAGAAGGTTACATATTACTTGTATTTTTTTCGGAGGAGCACCCAGTGGTGTTGATCCAACAACAGCGTGTAACCGCCACGTTGTAAGTACTGGCAGTAAAAAATCAAGATATTTGAGCTGGTGTAGCTTCTAGTGAAACAACTTCACACTGTATTTCTTGAGACAATACAGACTTGCTTAAAAATTTTGAACAGACACACACATACACCACAGCAAATCCACAAGCCTCTTCTTTAGGGACGGATTGAAGGCTATATATACAGATATACTTTCATATCAAATTTTGTAAACATCTGATATTTGGGTTCAAATTGGCAAAGAGGAAACTCACAGAACAGGGCCGTATCTAAGAACATTTGTTTCCTAATGAAGTGGGTCAGAAGAAGAGAACCACTTAAACGAGAAACAGTACCGAAAACATTCACATACAGGAGTTGTAATTCATTTCGTCCCTTATATATGTCTTGACATTAACAGTATAAACTGCAGCATCCAGTGGGCCTAGAGTAAGTTTAACTGACACCCCTACGGCAGTTTCGGAGATGAATCATGCAGGTGTTCGGA
>BLKM01002848.1:1060914-1136794 GCA_013340265.1 Coptotermes formosanus
AGTTCACGCCTCCAAAAACAACGCAGTACACAGTCAACAGCACATTCTCACTCAACTGTAAAGTGCAACCTTAGTGTAACGATAACAAAAAAGTTCTCCCTGAAGACGACCCAGCAGGGTCGAAACATATAGGAGTGTGTTACAACTGATGATAAAACTCTCTTTGTGCATTTTGTTGGTGATTAATGTTTTTGTAACAGATAATTTGTTTGCAGTTCATTTGTTAGATCACTATAAAACTCACTATGTAGCCTTTTTATTGAGTATCACATGAAATTATCATCCGGCATAAACGCCGTTTATTTTTCGAACTGTAAAGGAACACCCACCCAGTCCATCTTGACAAACCATAGTTTCAAGAGATTTACGTTCCTTCCCAATTTGGTTTGCGCTCGGTCTCTTTCCCAGCAAGACACACGCATTTGTATGCTCATTTATTGATCACATTTTGTTTGTAGCCGCTGATACAAACCGCTTCATAGGCACTGGGTTGATTTCGAGGTACCTTATCTGTTAAAGTTCGGTAACATCCAATCTGAGGCACCAAAATTCTGGTACGCGTTTTTATCGTGCACGGATAGGAATCTATCATGCTTTGCATTCATCGCAGACATGTTACTAATAAAAACCTATCCAATATTAAGCACTGAATTTTTATCCACGGAATACACTCAATTTTTTATAGTATAAAATCCACAAAACAAACTAATAACACAAATCCCACATTTCATAAGGCTAAGGGCTTGGCGACTGGAGAATCGGTGTTCGAATTCCTGCTTGTGTACGAGATTTCCCACTTTTTCCGACACGTGCACACGCGTTCTGAATCCTACCCGGTCTCCTGTTCAATTGGTTATAGCGGCTCTGTCCCCGCCACTGTACCGACTGGGCCAAGACGCAGCACACTCAACTCCACCTATGGCCGAGGTCAGTCACGCGCGACGCCGTACACAAATTCCACCACACGCCTTCGTGACACTGTGCTTAAGCTTAGGGATGACTTTACTTCCGCCTTACGCTTCATTTCCGAAAGTACTGAACCGAATTCTACACTAAATCTTGTAGAAAAATGTTCGTGCCTTTATTCACACTTGCCCAGAATCACCCCCACCCTCTTTACAAGACCGAAACAGCTATTCTTCAGTACATCCGTGTCTCTGTCCGCATTTGCTACATATCATCCAAGTTTGGTCTGGATCGGTCAAGAATTAACAGCCCTTTACATCAAGACCGCAGTAGTTAAATCTCCAGTCACTCGGCCCCCATTACAGGCATATTCACGAAAATCCACGTCAGGGTCACTGTGCACCATATCATCCAAGTTTGGTTTGGATCGGTCACGAATTAAGAGCACTTTACATGCGGACCAAATTACATATTCACCGGTATGTCGGCTCATATTAGGGGGATTTTCTTCAAAATTTAACTTTGGGACACTTCACGAATTCCCTAAAAGTATCCTAAGTTTCGACGGGATTGCTCAAGAATTAAGGACACTTTATATTAACAACAGCGTACTTCTTCGACTGTATGTCAGCGTTTATTAGAGAGAGGTTCTCGGAAATTCATATCTGGTCACTGGGGCGGCTCATTCCTTACACGCATTCTAAGATTAGTTTTGATTGATCTAGAATTAAAAGCACTTTACATGAAGAAAGGGTGCTTATTTTCCGCTATTTTGGTTTCTAGCACAAGGATTTTCTTCAAAAATTCACAATTGGGACACCAGACTGTCTTTACACACGTTCGTAGCGTCGCAGACACCGGTCAAGAACTAACGGCAGTTCACATGATCCACAGTACATATTCGCCCTTTCGTCGGCTCCTATTAAAGTGATTTTATTGAAAACTCGCATGTGGATGGTGCAATGTTTACACACCTTGTAAGTTTTGTTGAGATCAGTCCGGAATTAAGGGCACTTTACGTGAAGACCAAAAGCACTTCTTCTTCAGTAAGTCGGCTCCTATTGGTGCGCGATCCTTTAAAACTGATAATTCGGACACTACACACCTTCCCCACACATATTCTACATATCGTCAGTCACATCTCAAAGGCACTTCACGTGAAAACCAATTACTTACACGCCCGTATTTCGGCTCATTTCAGAGGGTTTCTTGAAGATTCATATACAGGCCACTGCGCATAATCACTACATAGCTTCTAAGTGTCCTTGGGATCGGTCAAGTAAGGGCCCGCCGATGTAACTAGCTGAGTCTCCCACCACTCAAACCAAGTATGCAGAAGTCACCGCGCTATGTCTGGGTAGGGCAGAGCCCGCTCGCTTTTCTATTCTCCGCAGCGCTTAGAGTCCATCGGGAGTATTTCAATTTAAAATGATTTCACTCGTATTCCTTTAAAGAACGTACGTACATCTCCTAACAAACTCTGTTATTCAGGTATTCAATTTTTCTCAAGATTTCTGGCAGGGCTGCAGCCCCATATCCCTTATGGACGAGCTACGCCAGCATTATACCTGGCAATTTTATGTAATGAAATTCTGCCATGATTACCATTCACTGGGACATTTGAGCTGGGTAACAGCAGATCTGTCATTCTGCTCGTGTAACCACTACTCATAAAGGTATTAAACCGTAACACCTACATGGAGTTACATGCCAGCTTGAGAAAATACCACACGTTGCCGCCTCAGAGTTTATGAAGTATAATGTCAGAATATACAGGGGCCGGAAAGTCACCATACTCATGCCTAAGATACCACGTCAATATGTATGTGCACATCACATGCTTTTGGTACAACGTGAAACTTCAAAGTGGAATGTCGCAACACCATCAGTCCCATCTGATTTCAGTACGTGGTTAAAAGGCGACAGCTGTTCTGACTGTGGCCAACACACGCAACTATTCAACTGAAGAGTGGTTAATAGCAAGTGTGTGGGTGCATCGGAGACCACAGACAGGCCGAAGTGATGAAAGAATTCGGTAAATGACTTAATACACGTGCTGACATAAAACGTGACATTGCTAGGGTGAGAGAAATGCGTGTTCACCCTTTGGAGTGTTAAGGATCTACCGTGGAGTGGACAAAGGAAAACACGTGACCTGCTGCACAGTGCACAGCTGTTACCACCTCCGTTACACATGGAAAGCGACCACAAGAGCTTGATGTGCCACAGTTAGCACTGCAATATCCAATGTGGAAAGACGGTGCACATGCACACACATGCAGTAACTCAATGTAAGATTTTTCTCACAAAATGGCAAAGTGAGGTGAGGTAAACTTGGGGTAAGATGACTTCCTGGCCACATTGTCCATTTATTGTCCAAAGATGCCAAATATGGTTACAAATGATACATACTATTACCAATCTTTCATGACTAAAATTTATTGTCAGTACTTCTGATTCATTACACATTTTGGCTGACACGGCCAGGTAAGACCTGAAGATGGCCAAGTCAGCCGAAACATGTTGTAATGAATAATGAGTACTGGCAATAAATTTTAGTTGTGAATTTATTGTACCAATTTCACTTACCCCGACTTCTTTACACACAACACTGTAATTTAATCTTACCTTACACACTTCTTACAGTCTACATTAAAACAATTTTTTTAATCTGGTACATAACAAAGAATAAGAGAAGAACCCCTTCCACATACAAAAATGACATTTAAATGTAATGTTAATCTACAATCAAAATCCCAGTTATTGAAGGTCTGAAAAGCATGTGAACACATACAGTTCACAGCAAGGTAATTAACCCTTTAACCCTTTAAAGACGAAGTGTATCTGTTTTATATAAGGACTCAGCGCGTACCGCGCTGTAAACACTCTCCACTTCGGTTATAAAAACCAATCTCTTAATGGTTTATAAGGCAAAAGTTGCTGTTTGTTCTGAGATCCATACAAAACACATAAACGCAATGTGGGCACCATGTAGAATTTTTTAATGTTAAACCTGGTGGTATGTAAAGTTACTGCTATGCTTTAAAATGTTAAATAAAAAGGGACTTAAAAAGCCTGCATTCTTATATTATAGACTTTACTCAAGACTCGTCTGTGAATGAATCAGTTATTTAGACTATAAGTTTTTGACGTCTTACCAGACATAAATTACTGAGATAACTAATATTATAAGGCCCATCTCATGGCCCACAATTTAGTACACAATAATAATAACCAATGCAAAAAAAAATTCTGACTTCACCCTTTATGTGATAAGCACTCTTCTGGGATATCTTGCCGTGTTGTGTGGCAATTGTTTAGTGACGTTTAGGGGCAACGTACCAGTCCCATCTTCAAGGGTCAAGATTGCAACACAGAACGCAATTATCCCACGAAGCCGTGTAATATCCCAGAAGAGTGCAGATCACATCAACATTGTGGCAGAAGCCTGAAATCAAGGTTCACGTTTTATGTTATCACCACGTCCTGACAACAGCACCAGAATTACGCACTTTGTTTTCCTCATACCCTAGCAGCAGCATAGACTGCACAGAGCACACACAGTCCCTCCAAATTCATATGTTAATGCATCTGCCATAGTGTTATTATTGAAGGTCAAAAATAATAATAATAATGCATTCTCTCTCTCTCTCACACACGCACGCACGCACGCACGCGCAGTATCATGCAGTGTTCAAGTGGTTCCACAGCTGAAAAGAGGGGACACAGTGACAGCACAATGATCTCATGAGCCTACTTCTCTTGCTTTTAAGGCAGTGAAGTACATTCACTATTGCACTTAACAGTTCAAGGCTGAACATCTATCATGTGGTTTGCTTCACCTCTCCAGGCACATGCCATCACAGTACAATGAAATGTAAAGTTGGTCTCCCGTCACGGTTTGCTGGAGTTTTACAGAACCAGCAAAATATCTCTTTAATCCTTACTGTAGTGCCTTTCCATCACAACATACTTCCTCACATGCATAAGAGCACTTTCATTAACGCAGACTGTTTCCTTTGCCACCGCAAGTAACAATAAACGTTTCTAATGCTGACTTGCTTCTGCCTTCACTTGAGTAACAACTAATCCCAGGGATCAACTGACCACTGTATAACAAACACATCATCGTTATACAACAGTCAGTTCATTCTTGGTATCAGTTCTTACTGACCTGAAGACTGAGGCATTGGAAACCTTGTGATCATTGTTAAGTAGGGGACGATGGAAAAAGTCTCTGTTAATAAGTAAACATGACACTATTCATGTGAAGCCACTGTCAAGAACTTATATGCTACAACCTGCTGAAAGGTGGGGGTTTTCTAACTGTTAAGTGCCCATTTCTGCACCTGTTCATATTCATACATTTTTAAAGCAAAAATGTTCAAATAAGAAGTACACTGTTAAGAATGAATCCATCTACCCTTCCGAACCCACAATCACAACTAGTGAGCACTGCAGACCCATGCCTTAGACCACACGGCCACTGGGATCAGCATGATATGATGACAGTGAAAAATCAGAAAGCATGTATAGGGAACCAGTCATGGCCCAATCTGAGATATTATCCTGGGTATCTGTCCGAAGAAACTGAAAAATCACGACAACATCCACTAGGATTGCTGATATCAACAAAGTCTTAAACTCTTCCTTACAAATACAAAGCAATAGTGTTACCTATTTAACCAAAACTATCCTTCAATACAATGATGATTATTACACTCTCTGTGTTTCCATACAGGACAAAAGTAACAGAATTCAGCATTAACATGGACACTTCACATGGAATAACACTTACCTGAGAAAACTTTTAGTTTACAGGTATCTTGCTTGGCAGGGTACTCTGGCACACATATGGTACCTTTGCATGTTAAGCCAGAATTATTACCACTATATAATGTTTCTACACAAAATACATAGGCCTATTCTTGATGATGTCTTTCAAAACAGCACGTTCAAAGTACCTCCTCTGTTCGTTTTCAAGATTCCCCAGATTTATGGCGGGTTGCCTGAAAACAAAAGAAGCCAGGATAGAGCATCTAAAATGACTGTTCATTTAGCTGTCACTGTTTAACAGGTACACAAAATGTTAATTTATTTAAAATTTTATTACAAAAATTAGAATTACTAAATTATTGTTTAATTTAACACATATTATTGCCCTGAATACTTTAATTCAATAGGTGGAATTAGACACCTTGACTTAAAGCCATGAAAACTGCTGACACAGCAAGACTGGCCATCAGAATGCAGGTTAACACCTCTCACACTTCCAGTGTATAAATGACGTTTGTCCTAAGCACTGAAGAGAAACTTCTTCTGTAAGCCAAGATGTTAGAAATTTGTTTTGTTTGAAGAACTTGTTGTCGTCCTTAAGTAATTCTGATGCAGAATTATTTCCGGTGGTTTTAATAATTTGTTTTAACTTTGTTCATGTGTATGGCTGTTTATTAATAGCTATTTCTGAGCAAATGACATTCTGGTATCTTGCATGTTGAACTGTTCTAACACAGAGCACTTCCAGGTGAGAGGAACACTGTCAAAATAAAATGTACGTGAAATTTATTTTCTGCACTGACTTATGTCCTATACAAATCAAACGTAACAAGTAATCTACACACAATACACATCTTTATGCAACCCACGCCACTCTTCAGTCATCATCAGGTGGGTTACTATATACATTTCATACACAGGATGTGTACTAAAAACGCGTATCTTTAAAAGAGAGCTGCATTTTCTATACGTGACGTTATTCTCAACGAGTTTACATTGTAAACATGTAATATATAATCTTGCAACTACACTGGTGAATGTAGTATTTGTGTATGAAACCATGACATATACAATGGTTCCATCATTAGCTTACTGATGAAAACATACAACTACGAAGCGTTAACAATTCACAGTACTGGATGCTGTGGAAACAGAACATTGGCAGTACTTCATCAGTGTAATTTCTGAACACTGCTATGACATTACCTTCAATGCCATGTGCCAACAACTTTTTGTTAAGTAAAAGACTCACAGACATAACACTTTTTATCACGTCTATGAAACTGCATGCCATAATTTAAATACCAGCCACATTTGGCTTCAAACTGTCAACAATGCAGCAATTGTGCTGCACCCACAAGAGTTTCTGTAGATTTCTCATGTCCCTGCAGTTCATGACAGCAACTGTATACTCACCCTGAGAGGTAGACACCAGCTCGATATGCAGCCAAATGTGCGTTGTATGTTGGTGCCGGGTAGGACACACTGCGTGTGCACCGTGAGAACATGTGACACAAGTAATAGGTAAGCTGCTGAAGTTCATCTGTTGTCATCTTATCATCATCATTCCACAACATATGGTACCTCGTAGGTCGGCTGACACCCTGCGGAAGCCCATTAAAGGTAAAGCGGAACATACTGAATTGAAAATTCTTCTCAATGACAGTAAGAGATATTGTAAACATGCAAATCAATTTTCATCTTTTAACATCAGTATTATTAGTCTGTCATTATAAATGGTCACTAGTTTGTCCCTCCTCTCTCAACTTTGTTGATCTAATTTTGACAACCCCTACCCAGATCCACTTCCTGTCATGCAAGTTTCTATCACATTTTTTATACAACTCAGTGTCAAACCTAGAGGTTGAAAGAAAATTACAGAACAGAAGAAATGAAGGAGAAAATTTCCAAGTCATTAAAATTTAATCCAAAATAAAATATGATGAACTTTACGAACTATACCTGTATGCTGGCATGACTTGCTAAAAAGAAGTCCAGCTCAGTGGGATGTGTAATCGTCTTGTCAACGACAGTACCTGGAGGTACATTATGGTTCCTCCCGTCTGCATCCTCCCTTCTTGGGAAAAATCTGGTATGGTGTCGTTTCTGCACCACCAGAAATGTCACCATTGGTTTGTACCCTGGTTCAAGTGAAGCACAGGCACGTCTGATTGCATTTACCTCACTCTGCAAAACCTGTAATATAAATATAATGGTAATATGAAGAACAGAATCATCCAAATACAGTCAAACTTGGTTACAACGTCATGAAAGGGACTGAATATTTTGTGTTGTTATAAATGAGTGTCATTATAACTGTGCACTGTAACGTTACGGTTACCAGTGGCAAATTAATTGGTACAACAGAATGTGATTCTGTAAGCGAGATGTCGTATAAACCAATGCTGCTATAACCGCATTTGACTGTAACTGTTAAGGAAATATACTGATGTGTACAGCAAGAGATCAGCATTTTCATGAATAATTTTCTAGGTGCTTTTTCATTCCTGCACCCTGTCCACTAAAGTTTCTCTGTCCATCCATCCAGCTGCATGCATGAAAACACTTGAGAACTGCCACATGCATTTTCCCACCTTTTATATTCTGGAAAAAGCTGGTTGAAACAAACAAAAATAAGGGGCACTTTATGTAAGAACCCACATGTATTTCTCTGCCCCTCCAGCATAACCCGCTAAATATTTAATGGAGGAAAATTATTTTAACAGAAGCTGTGGAGATAAATAAAACATATTTTATGACCAATACTCTTTTCTCAGAAGTCCTATGGCTTTCAAGACAGTTCAACAAAACGGAGTTAACATGCCAGAAAATGCATGCTATTTGTTCATTCCCTAACTTGTTTTATTTTCTCATCCACATATCACACAAGATAAAATTACTATCACATGGTAAAAGGAGTGGGTTAGTTACGAATGTCACATGGAAACAGAGTACACGAGCTCAGTAAAGTGAGTGGATATGAGCTGCACAACAAGGTACAAGCAATGCAGTAGCAGACCCTTTTGCAATGTAAAATGAACGACATATTCTTTTCTTTCATCCAATTCTGTGAAGTACATTGCAAGCATCTCCCTGTTTAGTGATTTATATACCAAAAAGAAAATGTTTTTAAACCATTAAGTGAAGCAGCAGTTCAAAGAATCTTACTATTTCCTGTCATTTGCCTATCTACCCTTTAAACAGGAATACTGGTTGCATAGCGGGAAACATACCACAGTGCGCTAAACAGAGAAAGTTCTTGTATTTCAGTTTCCACTACAGAGTAAGGAGTGTCTCACACCATACTTACACACGCACAGGATGAGAATTCTCTCCTAATCGTCATCGTCGCTGTGACTGCTGCTACCACCACTGTCAGGACAAGTGCGACAACCACCAATACCATTCATTCACAAATGTAAACACGTTATGTATAGGAATTTTTCTGCAAACTGAAGACTCTGAAGGGAGTTCATCTTACTTTCGTGTAAGTACGGTACTTGTAAAAAGACTCCATAAAAAACTGTGATTCAGTGAACCATGGAAAACCAACATATGTCAACATTCATCTAAACATAAACTACCATTATATGAATACTTCCAAGCAGTTGTCCTGAAGCTTTAATCAGAACTACCACGGTACTAGCACACAAGGTAATGAAGTTATACTGTTAGAAGCATCTCATAATAATGCAACATCTTCAGACATGAAACTAGAATTCCATCTCTCCCAGTTACTCAAATAAACAGACTGATGCTGACAGCAGAAATATTTTTTGAAATATTTTCATTATTACATTCTCTGGATGCACAGTTTAAAAGTATTCCACAGTTGTCAAATGTTGCTTGCTTATGGATATACAACAAATCTTGCAGTAATTATTAAAACCTTCTGAAGGTATATAGATAGGGTCTTTCTTTGAATGTCCATGACTAATGCAAATTATACTTCAGTGTTGGTGCAAATATGGAAGATTTATACTTAACAGGCTATTTTTTGTATTTTTTTTTCAAAGTGTTTAAAGTAACAGTGACTGACAAATAAACGTGATCACATGAGACAAAGCATACTTATGAATTTTATGTGGACTACTGTCCACAAATCTTCCCTAGTGGTACCTCCATCTTCTTGAAGGCGTATTTTTGGTGGGTGACGGTGCTTTGTGGGCATCGACAAAACTGAATGGTATGCCAGTAGCTAGCGGCTGCTGGTAGGACCATCCATGCCACACAGAGTAAGTTGCCAATGATAGGTACCCTCATCCTCCAAACTGGAGGGTGAGGCATGGGACTGACAAACAAAATCACAATGAGAATCCTACAACTATGTCAGCAACCAACTTAGGACCAATGCAGGAGCACAACTGAGGCTGTCATGGCATGCATCTGGCTGTAGCACCATCGAAGAAGAACGAATTGCCACAAATTTGTAAGTACAATTTCCCTTTAGGTCTTGAAATTTTCCACTGAGAAAAGTAGTCATACTGCAGTTGGGTAAACCCAGAAACTTTTGTCACAAAATCTGCTGGGTAAAAATTTGTTACATGTGCCTACTCTTATCTTACAACCAGGGCTGTGGAGTCGGTACACAAAAGCTCTGACTCCGACTCCTCGATTTTTAAAACTTCCGACTCCAACTCCAACTCCAACTCCAACTCCAACTCCTCGATTTTTAAAACTCCGACTCCGATTCCTTCATAAAAGCTCAATATGTATTAATAAAGGTAAACCTATAACACATTTCATCACCACCATGTGAATCATCAGGCTACTTTTTTGACTTATAACCTATATTTAAGTATAAGTCTAATGGTTACTGTAGCCATCAGGGCTCTGGAGTTGGAGTATCTAGTTAAGATTTTAGACTGAGGTCAGAGTTGGAGTCGGTACATTTTTCCCGACTCCGACTCCACCTAAAAATTCCTTCCAACTCCGACTCCACAGCCCTGCTTACAACTTCGACGCATACCTCACGGAACTGTCCTTCACTGACGCCATCTCTGTAAAATATTATCCTCCCTGGTTTTTGGTGTGCAGTTCTATAAAAGTACAACAGTTGCTCCTTCATAATAGCTTCCATATCTTGAATGATCTCAACCCTGGGAGGCTGCAGTCGGATCTGAATGTTGTATTTGAAAGCTGTGGGATCATTACTTGCACATACCTGTAAGATTCAAAAGAAATACAATAAAAAAACTACTTAAATAGAATTCTGTGAGTATTACAGAAAGGTTCGAGGAGATATTTCACACATCTTATTTAATGCCACTTATTTCTTGCTTCAACAATGCCAACTTCTAGACTCTGGCTCCAGCCAAGTGCCTGGCCTGCAGTGAAGTTGCAGCTGATGACCAAAGTCATGATCATGTGTTGACTGTTCTGGTCTTTCACATCAGAAATTGTAAGCAATGAGTATGGCTTACTGGTGGAATGACAAGGTGACTCAAGTACAGTAAAAGATGGAATATCCAGAACTTTATGATCCAAGAAAACTCTATTAACCAGAAATTGACACCCATTATATTGCACCATTCCATCAACTGCCAACCATGTCGTACATATGATGAGTAGAGGGAAATTTTGATGCCCGCCTTTAGATATCACTCACTCACTCTCTCTCGCACGCACACACGCATGCACACACACACACACCCCATACTGTGCGAACAGTGATAAAAAGGGAACAGAATGTGCAACAGGAAAACAAAACAGGATAACAAGTGACAAATTAAATGGTTATGTCTGTCAGCGATGCATCCTGGAAAAGGCAGGGGGGTGCCAGTCAAACATAGCCCCCCCCCCCCAAATAAAAATTCTGGGTGCATGCCTGGTGTCTGCCCATAAGGTTACCAGGCACACTGACATACACAGTATGTGTAACCTTCTAATATCCGGTAAATGATGATAACGGCAACACTTTGATCCTGGAGGTGCCCAATATCGCAACTTTTACTGTACTTAGAAATGCATTTCATTCAGTGTCCTTTTTCAGTTCCACCTGCAATGCCATTTCTGGCAATGTCTTCCTTCATTCACTTTACACTGTCAAATTGCTTGCATTTTCCATATATAGTTTTGTAAGTTTAAATTTTTAACTTGCAGGTATATTTCCTGCATACAGAAGGTAATTAAAACCCATGTTACCATTCTGCACAGTGCAATGTCACTAAGAAGAAAGCATGTACACAGAATGGCTGAACACCCATTTCATTTTAAAGCAATGCATTGGAATATGCAGGCTGATTCATAATAAATGATGGCATCTATTCTGGGCAGTACTGAGGTAGATATGTTACCATTTTCAAATATCTTACTCTTTATACTTCAAGTTGCTACCAACACAGGTACTAAGAACATTAATCTCAGCATATTCATGCAACTCCCCTGTGGATCCCATAACTTCTGTTTCCACAGATAAATACAATTACGCATCAACATGCAAAGATGCCAGAAAAATGATACCACAGTAAATTTAAAATGCCACTCCAGACACTGCGGAACCCACCTATCTCGACAATTTATAACATTTAATAACACTGATTTCAGACTTCCGCTGCAATGTTCATGAGATCTGCGCTCTTCTGGGTTATTACGCAGTGTCGAGTGGTAATTCTTCACTGACGTTTCGGTACAGCATATCGGTCCCACCTTCAAGGGTCAAGAAGTCCAAGATGCTTCTTGGACCTCAACATTTAATAAGAACCTTACTGTGTGGGTGAAACACATTTGAATATTCATATTTTCAACCAAGAATGCAATACGTTACTATGACTGCTCTAAATACAAAGAATGCAGAATTTAAAAGCAAACAATTAATACTGTAATCAGCAAAGTGTGTGGACTTAGATTTTACTTATTTCACATGTAAGTAGTCTGTCAATAAATGCATAGGTCACTAAAATTTCTGTAAAATCAAATTAGTGGGGAACATGAGAGCAGAAACTCAGCAGTGTCTTCATCAAAGAATGTAGAATTTGATTATAAAAACTCCATTTTAATTTCTTCACTGTGGAGCTCACAACATAAAAATTGCACTTCAAGTATGCTTCCATGGACTCACATTAATGCAGTTTCGGATATAGTGGCATTGTGCATGGTGCATTAGCCACCTGTTTATAGGAAATTCCCATTCTTGTAAGTTCAAACCTTGTGTCAGTGTGTTCTTGCATTTACATACGGCATACAACCAGTGTGTTCACACAAACTCACATTACTGTAAGTTCCAACTTCAAAGCAGTGTGCTCTCACTTTTAAGTAATACAACAGCAGCCTATATGCACAGAAGTTTAAGCACAGTCAAAAACTGATCACACTTATGTAGGCAGACAAAACATTCTGTGTTATTAAGAGTTAAGCTGCAAAGCAATAAAAGGAACTTGTAACTGTATTAAGATATTTTTGATAACTTGTGAAAGAAAGATTTGTACAGTGAGTTTCAAAGCACAATCTGATGCCATGCTGTATACAATAACATCTTGTATCTTTCTTCCTTCTGTGTTTGTGCACATTGTACGCCTCCTCTGCAGTGCGGGCATTTCTGCTACCACCACTAGCGTTGTTTTTGCTACTGACATTAATTATACACTCATCTGAATCATTCAGGTTGTCCAAGGCTTTCTTCTTATTCAAATGTTTTCTTGTGGATGCCTAATTGCACATGAAATGACCTTCATATGAAGTTGTCACTCCAAGTGGAAAAATGAAACATTTTTACAAGCACGATTACTCAGGCTGTGCCTGAGAACAAGTGACTATTCATATAACCAACTGCAGCGCTACGCTGCATCTACAAGCATACATAATTTCTTTCCACAAAAAGATTATGATAAGTAAAGAATAACAGATAGAGTATTCCCATGGAGGCAGATAGCTTTGGAAAATGACCATGCAGTTAGTACCACTAAACCAAACAATGCTTGAAATGGACACACTGATAAACCAACACCAAGAGCACAGCCTTATCTACTAAGCCATGCTGTCAGCTATCAAGTATCAGTAGCGACTGTGACCATGAACAGATTTAATTATCTGATGTGTAGGTATAAAACACATACCGACTTTGGCAAAATATGATGGATCAGTAGTCAGCAAAGCTTACTAACTGCTGGTGTAAGGAAGGTTAAATGCGAACACAATGGGTTAAATCATGAAATATGTAACGGTAAATAAAAAAATGTATATCACACTCCAATATGTCACCTCTTTGAAGCATGCAAGCACTTTTCTATCCAATGCTGCCGAATATCCTAAACGGTTTTTCAGAAGGTTCCCAGGCTTTGCCCACTTGTTCTGGTAAGAGCAACGTGTAGATGAAGATAAGTATGGAGCGTTGGTGGAATGATATGGAATGATACTGACAGGAGAAAACTGAAGTACTTGGAGGAAAACCTGCCCCAGTGCCACTTCATCCACCAAAATCTCACATGAATTGACCCAAGATCGAACCCAGGCCTCTGTGGTGAAAAGTTCGTGACTACCTGAGCCTTTGATGCATGAATTTCAGCTAAATACATACATGCATACATACATGCATACATGCATGCATACATACATACATACATGCATACATACATACATACATACATACATACATACATACATACATACATACATACATACATACATACATATACAGCCCTATTTCACAGTGAACACAGTGAGTCTCCATGATGAAGGCCAACCAGTTAAGTGTTAAGGGAAATAAATGCTGTTTTTCTGTGAAAATCATAGCAAATAAATAAATACACTCAGTGGGCAAAATTCAAAGTTACTTAATGCCAAAGGACATGAAAAACATAGGAACCACTATGCTTCGGAGGATTAAAATGTATTGAAATAGGCTTTCATGTTTGATTGAATTCTGTCTAAGCCTTTAAAACCAAATTAATGGATCAACTGCTTCTCACATGATATTCAGATTTCTGCAGATGATCAAACTCGTGTGATAAACCAGAATCTTTGTAAAAGCACAGAGCTCTTACATCAGTACGTAAATATTCATGATAACTACAAAGCAGTGCTGGAAATGTAAAAGTCAAAGCTATGCTGTTTTGTGAACAGTCAGGAATGATGCAAACATCAACCTGATGAACACAGTCAAGATAAAGAAACATACACGTTTACACTTACAGCAGCAACAGATGGTTTATTCTTTTGATCAGGTGGTGGATGAGTCACATCTGCTCCAACTATCATTGCAGGAGACTCCAAGCATGGAGGCCTAAGAACAGAGAAATGTTATTTCATTCTTGTTATTCAAAAACAACGTCAATATGAAAAATAAAGGTGTAATCTATAACCAAAGCAAAAAAAACTTTTGTTACATCAACAAAGGCCAACACAATTATGTGGACATGTGCTGCTGTACATGGGTGGATCAAAACATCTCTGGAATCCAGTCACAGTCAGATAACTGTGTTTCCTGTTAAAACAAGGCAGCTGGATTCTGCACGGGTAGCCTGTGTGCCATCTGTGGAGAACCCTGGAATAGGCTGATACATCAGTGTGCCACAGTCAGCTGTGGAGTGGAAGTGTGTTGCCAGTGCCCACTGTCATGTCTCAGTTTGAACAGCAGACAAATGTCAATTTCTTTTGCAAACTTGCGAAATCAAAACTGGAAACTTCTGTAAGTCTCAACGTGGTTTATACAAATGCAGCTCTTAAAAAACAGCTGTTTACAACTGGTACAATCAATTTAGGTGTGGCCAAGAATCACTACAAGAAGAGGAGTGCAGTGGCAAGCAGACAACACCAAGGAAAGAAAAAAATGTGGACAAATTCCCACAACTGTGTTAACATATTGGTGTGTGATGACCGAACAGATAGCAAACAAAACTGACATTTAATACAAATCAGAGGAGGCCGTGAAGAGGAAGGAACAACTCGGTTCTGCATCTAGCCAATGTGCCTTGTCGTATTAGCAAAATAGGATGTGTACAACATTCAAGGCAAATAAGTTTTCATTATAAATCATGCTGCACACAAGAACCAAGATTTTAAAAATACTATACAGTGTGACTGCATGAGATTTTGCTTGGAGTATGTACAGTACGGAACCTGCCAATGCAACATAATTATGACGATGACAATGCTGCAGAAGAATTAAACTAATCAAATGAGAACAGAGACACAAAGAAGGAAAGCATCAACACACAAAGCATGATTAGGAGAGTCCTTAAAGAAAAAATGGAAAAGCAAAGTCATGCACAGTCAGTATATTACAAGTATAGATAAGACAGCTTATTAGTGAAGAAGACACGTTCCTATGGCAGTCAAGGGGAGATTTGAAAGGAGAAACAGAAAGTGAAATAATAGCAGCACAAGATCGCACATTACAAACAAAAATATTACGAACAGCAACAGAGAACAAAAGCAGACTATGTCAACAATTTGATGAGACAATAAACCACATTATATCAGCATGCCCAATATTGGCAAAACAACAGTATATAAAGAGACATGATAGAATGTGTGCTTAACTACACTTTAACATATGCAAGGAAATAGGGGTAAAATTACACAATGAACGCTGGTATGAGCATGTCCCAAAATTAGCAGAAACAAGTCCTGAACGTAAGGTAACCAAACGTATTATGGAATCAACAAGTGCTGACATCCCTAACAATAAACCAGACATTATAATATGCAATAATGAAACAGGAACATGTACGTTAATAGATGCTGCAATTTCAGGAGACAGGAATGTGATCAAGAACGGAACTGAGAAGATTCTAAAGTATAAAGACCTTACAATAGAAATACAGGGTGTGTGTAGTGTAAAAACAAAAGTCATACCAGTAATAATAAGGGCCACTGGATCCATTTCAAAATCATTGAGAAAATATCTTAACAACAAACCGGGAAAGCACAATGAACTACAAAGAACAGCCATATTGGGCACTGCACACATATTTCAGCAAGTAGTAATGTAAAAGCAAAACAACATTCTACATTGGAAATAACATTACATACAGCATAAACTGTAAATACACATAGCTGCAAAATTGTATACCCTAGAAACATTCAACAACATCTTCTCTGGCAACCAGCCACATTAAAATGTAGAATTCCTCCATGCTTTGTTTCAGGTACGTAATTGTAAATACCCAGCACAAAGATGATGATGATGATGATGATGATGATGATGATGATGATGATGATAATGAATAATGAATACTGAACAACAACAACAACAACAACAACAACAACAACAACAACATTATTTTTTTCTGTCAATATTTTAACAAGGCACATTTCAATAATGACTAAAAATAGTTTTAAAAAGCTACATCTAAGTTATTAGCTGAGAACCTGTTAGCTTGTCAAGAACGCCTCTGCTCCATGTAGTCAGTCAGTTAGTTACATCTAACTTATACAGTCATACAAGTGGTCAGCAGAAAAGGTTCTTAAATCTTAAATTTTAACAGCAATCAATATTGATATAGCTAATACCATATACATTTTATTAATTTCACATGGCAAACTTGTATGAGTGTACATTCCCTGATGGTGGTCTAACAGGACTGAAACATGTTGAAATAAAACAGGGGCGCCATTTCCACCCATTTATGCATATGTAGATGGTTTGATGTTGTAACTGTTGTATAGAAGTACTAACATCTTTTAGGGTCTATAATTTAAATATGTAGTATTAGGTTAAAACATGGAGAAAATAATACTTACTTTGATACAGACGCTAATATATGGTTCACTCCATTCAATTTTGAGTTGACTTTCAGAAGAATATGGGAACACGTTTCGATTTTCAGATTTGTAATCGTTGCTGATCTTATACACTGAGTTAGCACACCAGCATTCAGTTCTGCAGCTTGTTTAACATGAGCTGCAACAGTTCAGAACAAGTGTATTTTTCACAACAAAATAAGATTGGAAAAGTGTATTCCCAGCACACATTTTTCAAGCACATTCTTTGCTACTCTTCCACACCTCACTGACCTTGATCATGTACTGTACTGTATTTTCATTCAACAAATCTAAACGGTTACAGAAACCACTGAATACAGGACATGCCACAAGAATACAATATGAAACACCAATATAAAGGAATACAATACAAAATGTAAATATACAAGAGACTGTTGAGGATTACAGATGAACAAAATGATACACAAGCACGGATATATTATATGCAAGAGACATTAAAAGTTTACAGGTGAGCACAGTATGACAAGAGGGCTGTCCAAATAGACATATAAATCTATCCAAGTCCAAATGGTACATCATAATTTAATAAATACATATTAAAAGCATCAGATACTGGAATAAATACAAACTTGCTCATCTTCAATAATCAATACATAAGCACTAAAAGAGATTTGCATTGTACACTGAATAAATTAGTTATTTAATTAAACTGAATAAAATTATTAGAATACTGAAATAAATTACAGAACACTGAATAAACATAATAACCTAACAGATCATTGAGGAAAGTCTTAAAAAAATTTCCAAATCTAAGAGGTCTGACACCTACTACTACTACTACTACTACTACTACTACTACTACTACTACTACTACCACCACCACCACCACCACCACCACCACCACCACCACCACCACTACTACTACTACTACTACTACTACTACTACTACTACTACTACTACTATACCCATCTAATGAATAAAAAGTTTGTATATATAAATTTTTTAAACAATTTTAAATGTCTTAAGATTATCAAAGAATTTTTTATACTAGGAGGAAGACTATTAAAAATCTTAATACCTGAGTAGTGCACTCCCTTCTGATAAATATGCAAATTTGCCAGAGCAAATGCAGGTTAGAGCCATGTCTAGTATTTATACTATGAATTTCTGAGTTTATCAAAAACTGATCTCTGTTTTTAACCACAAATACAAGTAAGGAAAATATATACTGTGATATAAAGGGTAAAATTTTTAGTTCCTTGAACAAATTTCTACAACAGTCTCTATGCCCATGACTCACACTGATTCTAATTACTGTTTTTTGCATCTTAAAAATTTTTATACTGTGATAAGAATTCCCCCAAAACATAATTCCGTAACCCATGACACAATGAAAAGGATAATAATAAATCCATAATAAGGTCTTATGAGACATGTAAGGTTTAAGAGACCTAAATACATAGCAAGCAGTACTTAATATTGCTGTGGTAATCCCACTGTGCAAAAACGTAACTTATTTTCTCTCATATTTCACTAAATATTTACCAAAGTAAACAAACCGTTTTCCAGAAATGTTACTAAAGGATTACCAACGCTGTGTAATGCCCCAGAAGACTGCAAATCTCAACAATGGGAGTGCTCTTGTATGCAGAAATAGAACACTACACCATTATATTCCAGAATTCTGAAAGTGTTTAAGAATATGCACATGGCACAAACCTGAACAGGATGATGAGTGAACCACTACGCAATTGAAAGTACTGATTTTTTAAAACAGAAACCACAATATCGAGACAGACTTTTGTGTTGAATGTCACGTCTATTGTGGCTAATACCTCCAGTTATAGTTTACTTAGCATTACTTCCCTCTGCCTGCATTGGCAATTGTGGCAACAGTCCACTTATGTGGTGGGGTGACCTCAGACACAGATTCTACTACTTCAAACTGTAGAATGTACGATGTATGTCACCATCACATAGTCTGTCTTACGACATGTCCATAGCCTCTTCCAAAATGAGATCTTAGGACTGTGATCTAGTGCTTCCTCTTTGAATTTTAAGTATCTTCTCACTTCCTTACGATTATCCAGTAGCTGCTTACATCTTCCTCCTTCCTGTCTCATCACTTCTGTCTTTCCTTCAATAACATGTTTTAGAAGGCAGTTCCTATGCAAGATGTGTCCAGTCCAGTTAGCCTGCCTCTGTCTTAATTTAAGTAGGATTCTCTTTTCCTCCTTGACTGCAGGTTACACTTCTTCATTCTTCACACAATCAGGCCAACTGATATTCTCCATTCTTGTCCCCCACCGGATTTTAAAACATTCAGTACTTCTGACCTACTTTCCAAAGTGTCCAAGTTTCAGCACCACGTAGCATTTCATGAGTTTCTTCCTTATATTTAAGACCAATCTGCTGGTGAAAAGAGTCTTCTTCTTGGTGAATGCTACTTTTGCCACAAGGACACATACAGACCTCCTCATTTGGGACACTGCCCCACATCTTGGTTTCCTAACATGCCATTCTAGAAACTGGATGTTTTCATTGTCAGCTATAAAGGTTTCTGCTCAACGGGGTCCCTTAGGAACAGGCAGTCCATTTCCAGATAATTTCCAAAATAAGTCATGTTTACTGCAACAAACCACTGCTAGAGACTTTACGATTTTGCTTACATAATTTAATTATGTCCACCTGTCTACGCACCTCCCAAAAACTTTGAAACCAATATATGGCACTTCATGAAATCAAGTATGAACATGGTGTCAACACAGGGGCTCTGCACTACTACATGGCACTTTTTAAACTCCTTGATCACAGATTCTGGGAAAATGTCATTCAAAACAGTCCTAATGCCCTTACTAAATAGTAAGTCAGATGGTCTTAAAATTAGTGCTGGTGTTACTATGCATGTCTCAGCAGCTATTACCCATACACGCAACACAGTTGAGCTTCGAATGGTTTGTCAACTACCACATCAAGAACCTAAGTGATATGTCATACCTTAGACCCATCTTCTGATTAGAAGTTCAGGGTTTTCACTTTCTCTTTCCACTGACCTTTAAAGAATCTTAAACCAGGATTCCTCTTTTCTTTAGAATAACATCTAGTGTTCTGTCCCAGATTTCTCAGCCATTTGACCATGGGTTCTTCTGTCAACCACACTTTCCCATTACATTTATATGTAATTCTACCCAGAACTTCTTCTTTCAGAGGATTCTTTGCTCAGGATAACAAATGGTGTCAGTTCCACCTATCAGCCAGCAATGAAAGCATCACAGTAATTTCTGAGTGTTTCATGTCCTGATGTTTTTACGAATAGGTTTATCCTTTGGCACCAATTGTCCTATTGGTCAGCATATAAGAAAAGATTCAGGTTTCATCTCTGTTACCCATTTGTCCTGGGAGGAAATTTGGTGAAGATTACTCATACGGTGATGGAATGACATTAATTTACTAAAGCAGTCTGTGGGAAGCTTTTGCACTAATGCAGTTCTCCAACATACAGGTAACCCTATATGAAATACAAACCTTACTGTAGAATCTTCGGGGCTATATCAACTTCCAATCCCTTCATTTTTATTGTCTCTCTGGCAAAAAGAGGGCCATTTCTTCATTTTTCTTGTACAAACTGTAGAAATATTTCACCAGTGGAACTGAGATTCCCCTGCTTGGGCCCATGAAATTTTATGTTCTATGCAATTTTCTTACAAGTCTAGCAGTTCTTGACATAATTAAACAAAACATGGCTATCTGCACATTTTTTAACTTACAGGATACGGAAGTTCAACATGGCAACATGGGGAAGAAGCAATGGGACACACGTGCATGCACGCACGCATGCACACATTCTTCATCGCGATTTGAGAGCACAGACATCAGATTCTTTTTTACAAAAATATTTCAGTGTACTGATGTATCATAGCACAACTTCTTAGCCTATATTAAACAAGTGACATAAATATCTAGTTACTGATGACAAATTCTTAATACTGAGTGTTGATTCATTCAATGTACAGTTTTGACTTCACTCAAATTCAAGCACGTATCAGCTAACAGTTATTCACGCTTATGTAAATTTAATGTCAGTTTATTATAAGGAGAGGGAGTCATCACAGTCCTAATCTTTACGCAGCTCAAGTGAAGGGCTCTCCTTTCACAGACCATCACAAAGTGAACACGTCTGTTTAAGTACACTGTATACTTTAAAGTCTAGTTACTATGATAAATAATAATTAATTTTTTGTCAGATGTTTTTATAATCATACTGTGAAAGCTCAAATGAAAAATTTAATTGTAAAGAAATTCCATCCATCTGTAACCTAAACTGGCAATTAAAATGTGGGGATAAAGGGTTAGTGGAGCATTATACAAACAAACGTAACATTAAATTGTGTAATTCATTTGCAGTTTCTGCTACCACTGCCATCTGAAGAGCAAAGTGCCACAAAGACCATCTTGTTTAAACAAGGACAGAAGCTTCATGTCTTCTGGATGATATGCCTCATCAACTAGTATTTGGTTACTGATGTTTTGGAGGTATTATGCCCCTCTGAAATGTCAGTAACTACTTACCAGTCCCAGAACACTTGAACCTTCATCAGCATCACTGTGAGAACCTCAAATTTGGCAAAGGTGGCTTAGTACTTTACTACCATAATGCACATCTTACCATAACTTCCTTTAACTGGAATCACAACAACCACCAGATCAACTTTACTTTTCATCGAACTGAAGAATGATTCCAGCTCGGTTCGTGACGGTCTGTGCATAGTGTGTGAACGTAATGGGGATACAATTTCCATTCCTAAGGTCCTCCCCATCTCCTGCATTCTTTCTACAAAATTCCTGCAAATTTTAATTATCAATATAAATATCAAATAAGACTCACTGGTAACAATAAATAAATGGAATAAAGTCACTGATTTTCCATTTGAACACACTTCTTACCCTTTCACATTCCTATAATTCTGTACTTCCAAGTAATTTGACTCAACTATGTGTATCATCTCTTGACCTACTTCCCTTATCATACACACAAAAGAGACTTTTATAATACTATCATGTCCTGGGAGTCCATGTGTCTGCCCATCCATACGTGTACAGCCAAAATACAGTCACTGCACAGACTCTCATGAAATTTGGCAAGAAACTCACAACCATTCTAGCACTCAACTTCCTGATTTCTCTACCATCAATAGTACCACCATGGTGGAAGCACAAATTTCTGAACTTAAGAAGGAGTGCCACTAATGCTACTTAATATCCGTTCCTAAATTTTTGTATGAGGTTTATTAAGGTTTAAAACATTCTGACCTTTGGTCTGGGTATTTTTAACATAAAACAATGTCAGAGGAACAAAACGCAGGTTTCACTTTCAGTCAGGTTCAGTACAATACACATTGCAATTTAACTTCATGAGGCTGGATTCACACAACAGGGCTGAGGAAATGCAACAGATGTTTGAATGAAAATGAATTATTATACTGCATCTTCTCATGTATGAATTATGACAGCTGAACACACACTTCTCAACCATAACAATTTTAATTGTCCAAGTTTCACTCAATATTCCTATTTTATATATTTAATTTTCTACTACTTTTTATAAATGCACTAGGTGCACTTTCTAGTGATGACACACACTAGCGTTTTATACATATTTCTCTCTTATGCTTAGTTCTCCCTGATGATGCACCAGAAGGGCCAAAACATGTAGGAGATAATAATAAGTGACGATGATGATGGTAATAATAATATATGTCAACTTGAGTGCATTTTGTTGAGCTTATATTAATAGTACTTGTTAAGCATTAATATATTTCTTTAAAGTGTCAACATACTGACACAGAACTCCGAAGAAAAGCAGGCTTCATAAATGGTGCCTAGAAATTCCTGTTCAATATTCTTCTGGTTCACAAAGTGCATAAACGTAACATCCAATATATGAGGATTTGCTACATGAAACCAGCTCAGGGACTGCTCTGGGTGAAGGAGCAATTCAAACAATTCTCATGGGAACAAAGGCTGGCACGCTACTGACACACCAGCCAATACATGTACATCCACTCTACAAAGAACACCCTGGGCTGCTGCTGCTGTAACCACCGCAACACTTCAGCCTTGATGCAACACTTAGGAAGCACTTTTGTCTGAACAACTCTCACATGCAAGTACTACAGAGAGATTTTACAATTTGTAAACAAGAATTTCAAAGATATGAACCTCCACTATGAAACAGAAAGAAATTACTAGAAATAAAGGTAAAGTTCACATTAGAACAGGCCAAGAAGGTCCAGCTCTACTCTCTTTAACCTCCGCACTAGATAGGAGTGGGCGGTCAACGCCACGCCCCAGCCACTTAACCCCTGGGAAAGAGAGCCAGTACCCATTGCACAGGAGGCCAGGTGGGTCGCAGGGCGAGTCTAGATAGGTATGGAAAATCTCACCCCCAACAGGATTTGATCCCCAGACTGACCAGCCCATAACAAGTCGCTAAAAATTATCAGAGGACATAAAACATTAAGACGTCGTCACATGTAGAGTAGGTATTCCTTTCTCACACTATCTTCTGACATTTACAGTAGGGTTTATCTTATGGCACAGCCTTCTCAATTTTCCTCTCCCCTCCCATAAATGCCCATCTGGTATCTGTGTTCATTCTTTGTATATGCTCCTTTTATAGATCATTTGACATATCTAACATTTTGGAAGAACCTGTCCTTCAACATGTGCAACAAACGCCCATGCCAATGTATCCTTAATTTCAGCAAATTCTATTTCAATAATTGCAGTATTATAACAACTAAATGCACTATTTTACTGCTTCAACTGATTTTCACTTCACTTCACTCCGACATGTTCCAATGCTTCACCAGGTCATCGTCAGGGAGTGCACCAATGTTTTTTCTGCAGGTAGGCTCGTTGGGCTATCTTTGTTTGCTGTGCTGTTCTTTCTTCATGAGGCTTGTAGTGAACAGTCAGATGGTTAAAACACTAAACCTTAGTACACTGAAACTTGGTTCATACAAGAGAAGTAATTATGCAAGTGTGACTCCTTGTGCAAACATAAGATGATGATGATGATGATGATGACATATCTGCCACTCTCTGTGCTCTAATCACAGCAGTAAGATATCTGCCACAGTCCGTTCAGACTCACCTCAGTACTCCCTCTCCCACATAACCATCCAAGTTGAGAATTATCCAAGCTCCCAACGTGCTACTGGTGACAAAATTTGATGGCCGCCACACTCCATGATCTGGATCGGCAAATTTCCCATTCTGAAAATATCAAAAAACATATTTTTCTAACTTTCGCAAAACTTCCTTTGGATGTGGGAGGGGATACATCAGTGATACAGACAATGTGCGTGTTGTGTGTCTTAGGTGCCCACATGTGCATTACACATGCAAACATAATAAATTCTGATACACGCCATCACTGCACTGTAGCTTTATAACATTCCAGGATACAGGGCATATCATGAATCTTGTGGCACTAAGAAGTCCTTACAAACAGGCAGCCTTCAAAATAATATTCACCTGCAGCCACACTATTTTGGAAATATTTGTATAGTTATTCCAAACATCTGTAGGGGCAATGACATGTGACTTCCTGCAACGCAATTTTTGAAGTCACGTAAACCTCTGATTCGTCCTTGCAGGAACGGTCTTCATCACAGGAAAGAACAAAATCATAAAGTGCAAGATCAGGAGACTACCACAGGAAAGAAAAGAATATTCTACAATTCTGAGTGAGTTGTTACTGCACAAACAGGACACTGCCATGCAGGAGAATCTATCTTTCCACAAGATGCTTCATAAACACAGTCTAATAATAAAAAAAAAGCATGCAAGCACAGCCTGCTCACTACAACAATTTCAGGAATAAATTCACAGTGTACCCTGTCCATCACCCATGACTTCCAACAGCACCTTCCCTTTTCAGTAATCCTGCCAGAGCTGTATGGCTCGAGGTCCAGGGTCACCAAACCCATGCACACAGGCACACATGTGCCCTCTGCCCTTCACTATGTGCCCATGGCACCAGGAGAACATATTTTTACCTATATTTTATAATAAAAAAGCCGAAGACATCTTATTCATAGCATTTTCAGCATACAGTCATGGTTAAGCTCATGCCTCAAAGAGTGCTGACAACCTACCCATGATTCAGCTGCCGTGCATAACCCTCCCCAACGCTACCCCTGTTCCACAGTAGGAGCACTGCCATCCTACCAATAACTTAATGAGTCAGTGTTATAAAAACTGTCAGAGAAAGTAGTAATGCTGCATCTATTCATTATTATTTGTTTGTGGTTATTTCTTTACTGCTTTTAATTGTGAAATTTTGACTTGCTGTTAAAATGAATAGACATGGACCGAGTACAAATACCCGTGTTTATAACTTCCAGGATCTGTAGGAAGAAGAATACTCTTTCACTGACGTTAAACAGACATGGTGATTGTAGTGTCACATTTAAAGAATACAATGAAAGACATTTTCAAACAAATAAAAGTTCTATCCACCAAAATTATTGGCCCCTTACTGAAATCAAAAAACATTAGGTTAGTGCCTTAAAAGCAACACCAGCTTCAAAATAATCAATGTTCAATGAAAAAGTGTTAAAATACAGTAGTGTGATCACTGCTACCTTTCATATATCTGATGTTCTTTCCAAAAATAAAAAATAATTTCAAGATGGTGAATTAGTAAAGAAAGTGAGGAAACTCATTTCAAATAAGTGAAAGTTAACATCTGTTGCCAATTTGCAGTTGTCAAAAAGTAAAATTAAAAGAAGAGCAATATTTCTAGGAATCTTCAAAGACAGCTATGCAGTGACATGCACAAATGCTCTTGGTATGCACTTCAAATGGATGAATCCTTGGATATATACAAGACACAGCTCAGTCGGCAATTATGATTAGAATAGTTCTCCAACATTATATGGCCAAACAGGAAACACTGACAATTCTGCCACTGAAGGACAAGAGGAGAAGACACTTACAAAGCACTTAAAGGTTTTGTTTGTGCAACAGACACACTATTAAATAAATTTTGTACTGTTCATACCGAGTACGTAGTTACTAAAATTGTAAAAAGCAGACCAACACGTGCACTGTTTTTATAAATGTCTGTGAAAGATGTTCACTTATAAACCCAACACGTTTTGGGACACCATGGTACCATTATCAGGGATAACACTGAAGATAAAACACTAGTCTTAAACATTTGAGGGTCCAAAGTATGCCTTGTGTATGTAGTTTCACTTCAGAATTAAAACACAGTCTTAAAAGCTCAGTAAGTCATAAAGCAGAGTATTGGTCAAAACAATGATGGTAAAACTCAACACATTACACTGCAGCTTCCAGGCATGACGCTGTTCACCATTAAAATTCATAAGTTGCTGATCCTTGATGAAGTGGTGGAGTTTAGGCTTGTATAATACATGCATCAATGTTTCAAATAGCCAAAATGTAGTGTCGTCCTTTACAGGGGTAACAGTTTCGTGCAGAGTGTGCACTGAAACATGTCGGATTTGTAAGTGAACATCTTTTACAACCTTTATAAAAAGAGTGCACGTGTTGGTCTGATGTTTTACAATTTTATGCCATTAAATAAGTTGTTGTCAATTACTAATGATGAAGCTCCAGCTACAATTGGCAGCAAAAATGGATTTATTGCACTGAGCAAGAATGATGAATCATTTCCTAAATGTATCTCATACGATTGTGTTAATACACCTACAAGTTGCCTGTGCTAAAGTTCTACCACTTACGCAGGTTTCGGATAAGTGTCAAAAATAGTAAACTCCATTAGAATAGTGCCATTGCAACATAGGCTTTACAGACAAGTTTTGGAAAACACCAAAGCCAAGTATTCTAATCTCATATCATACATGGAAGTGGGGTGGCTCTGTGAAGCTAAAGCACTGGGGTGCTTTAAATCGCTTGACACCCTCCCCAAATACAGGAGAAATTATCAAGTAAAGTCATTTTGATTGCAAGTTTTATAATGGGCACTGCAACTAAGCAATGTAGTCAAAAAACAAGATTTGCACAGCTTCATGAAACTGAGCCTGGCTGTGATGTTTTACGTAAATTCATTCAATACTCTGGATGTCACTTATGTAGCAAAAACTACCAACACTATTTATAATGTAAATGCCTGGGGGTCAGAAACAAAATTTTTGGAATTACAGGCCAACTTCACCTTAAGGCTTACAATTTATATAAAAATTTCTGGACACTAGTAGACCACACAGTTTCCACTGCAGAAAACTGCATCAACGCTATATTGTATATGGGATCTACCTATGTGAACAGATGTTCTTGACAATGAACTTTATAAAACCAAAATTTAGATCTTACCTTTCTGATGCTATCCTTAGCGGATCTTCAACAACTGCACCACCAAATTACAACAATGACAAAAAAATTACAAGTGAAAAGCAGCGCCATTCCTCGCATTAACAATTTTTAGCCGAAAGTGACAACCAACTAACTTCAATGTCGTTACGCTGGTCCCTCTTTGACTGTTCACTACTTGGTATTAAAATCCTTTTTGTACGTCACTGTTTCATTATATAACAGATTTTACTATTTATTTTTCATGACATACAAATTATTATATGCCCATATGCACTTAACACCATAACTTGGCAGTCCCGCTCTAGGCAATGACAGCAACTTCCACACAGAGGACTGCTGTCTACCTTGAACGTCATACAGGTCTGTTGCCTGTCACAATCTCCTGAGACATAAATTTCAATTCCAGCATACTGATGTGTGCGCATAATTATGTCAAAAGCTCGTACTGAAATACTCACTGTGAACAACCATTTAAGGTACATTTTAACCTTTTAAAGCCTAGCGGTAACTTTACATACCACCAGGTTTAACATTAAGAAGTTCTACGTGGTGCCCACATTGCGTTTATGTGTTTTGTACGGATCTCAGAACAAACAGCAACTGTTGCCTTATCAAACATTAAGAGATTGGTTTTTATAACTGAAGTGGAGAGTGTTTACAGCGCAGTACGCACTGAGTCCGTATATAAAACAGATACGCTTCGTCTTTAAAGGGTTAAATACAAAAATGATTACATGTTTCAGTTCTGTTGCAACATCATCAAGCCATTCATGTTATACATGATCGCAAGTGCAACAATAATGACAATACTTATCTCCCTCACTCCCTCTATCTCCTGCGCGCGCGTACAACAACGATGACAATACTTATCTCCCTCCCTCCCTCTATCTCCTGCGCGCATGCGCCTGCATGTGCGTGAGCGCACACACACACTATAACCATAAGCCTTAAGCAAAACATTTGAAATCCTTGACAGTAAAATGAAATAAAACTGTAATAATACAGAGATATCACTGTAATCATGAGTATACTGAAGTTATGTTGTTTAACTTCTCCTGCATTTATTAATTACCTTGTACTTTCTACAACACATTTCTTTTCATATACAATGTATGTTACATACATAATACTGAAGTTAAAATCACTGGTGGGTTAAAAGACAGTTACAAGTTCCTTATTATGACTTCCTTTTTGATATTTGTTCATTTCAGTCACTGTAGATTCAATGGTCTTATATACAGGGTGATTCATGACTTGTGGACATTACTGCAGGAGGTGATTTCCTAGGTCTTTGTGATCAAAAAAGTTCATATAAACATGTGTCCGATTTTGGATGGTTATGCAGTTATGAGTGCTTGAAACTTAGAATAGAGGGTAATGATTATTGACAATAAACAGAACAAAATAATAAACCAGCATAATACATGATACATTTAAAGTATAAATGTAATGTTAACTTCATGAAATTGCCTTTAATTTACATTGATCTGTGTTTAAAGCTGGTTTTCGAAAATGCCACTGCTGGCCGCAACACAGGCTGCTGCTCGGTTATGAATTGCGCGACTTGCTTGTTGCAGCTTCCGCTGACTGCCCCTGATGCGGTCTGCCACATCCAAGATGCAACCGAGCAATGCACCTCACATTCCCAACTTCACACTGTAAATCAGTTCTTCCATCCATTCCCACATACAATAATCCAGTGGGCTTGAGTCTGGAGAACTGGCTGGCTAATTGTGGGGACCACCACTTCCGATCCTGTGCCCAGGGAAACAATAGTTCAGGAAATTTCTAACTTCACGTGAAAAACGAGGAGGAGCTCTGCCATGTTGGAAGTACACACGACCTCATTTATTCAGAGGCACATTCTTCCAAAAGTCGGCGCAATTCCTCCTGCAGAAATCGGAGGTACGCCTCTCCTGTCAGACGACCTTCCAAGATGAAAAGACCAATCAGCTGATTGTCCAGAACTGCACACAACACATTGACACTAAAACATAGTTGAAAGTCGCTTTCCACAGTGGTGTGGAGATTCTCATCTGCCCACACATGAGAACTGTGTGTATTATTGACACTGTCGCGATTCAAGCGCGCTTCGTCAGTAAACAGGATGCATGAAGCAACTGGCATCTGCCATTGAGCCACTTGCAAAATTCCAGCCTCTGAGCAAAATTGCCAGGTCCGAGATGTTGCACTCACTGCACGTGGTGTGGATACATGCCCTCTGCATGCAGTGCTCTCCACACTCTCATTTGGGGAACATCATGACGTCTTGCAATTCTTCGTGTACTCACACGTGGACTGCTCTGTACCATCTGAACAATGCCGTCTTCTTCATCGATGCTTTGATTAACATCACAAATACCCACCCACCCCACCTTCCCCACATTCCTTAAATACCTTCCAAGTGTCAAGATATGGGAAATGGATACATGTTTATACGAACTTCTTTGATCACAAAGACCTAGGAAATCACCTAATGCAATGTCCATGAGTCATGAATCACTCTGTATAATTCCTTGTTTCATGCGCCTTTGGAACTAACAATATAACGCATGTGCAATAATTATTTTAACCCTTTAAAGACGAAGCGTATTTGTTTTGTATAAGGACTCAGTGCATACCGCACTGTAAACAGTCTCCACCTCGGTTATAAAAACCATTCTCTTAACGTTTTATAAGGCAAAAGTTGCTGTTTGTTCTGAGATCCGTACAAAACACATAAACGCAATGTGGGCAACATGTAGAATTTTTTAATGTTAAACCTGGTCGTGTGTGAAGTTACCGCTAGACTTTAAAAGGTTAATATTAACTATACATAAAACCTTCAATTTGTGTATAAAAAGCAGAACTATGCTATGTATTAATGCATTTAGTCTGTGCTGTTATACAGACTGCGTATAAAAAGCAAACTACTTAGAGAGATGTATATAGTATTGTGTCCAGTCTGTATGTTGTTATAAGGTGAAATAAGCCTTCTAGATGCTTGTCACTGGGAATGATTACATCAAATGTGGCGTTATTCCAGCTGTCAGTGTTCAACTGCAAGCACTTCCCAGATAAAGCAGATGTTAATATATGTCTTTAGTTACTGAATTTACATGTTTTATATATATATCTTGGGTAAGAGACCTAAAATCCAGAAAGCCTTTGGTCCCAAGCTTTCCAGATAATGGATTCCATAGTACACTTAGTGCTGTTCATGCCAGCACACACATTCCCTGTAAAATTTTAAATACTTTTTGGCAAATTGTAGTGCACACTCTCAATGCCATGTGTCATTAAAAATTCACAGTTTAAGAGATGAAAATAGAGAGCACGTGCATGCCCTTCAAATGATACAGTCTAAATACTGTCTGTGAGTGTGTGTGGGTGGGGGGTGGGGGGACAACACTACAGAACTTCTGAATTTTGTAACATGTTCACAAGGGCACCCACAGCCAAATACTAGTGGTTTATTTCATTTACTCACATACGCAAGCCGCGGAGCATCCAGTATCCGAGCTTCTACTTTCTCAAACTGGTCCCCAACAGAGATTTCAAATTCTTGAACACAAGGATCATCATTGAAACTTACTGCCCTCAGCTGTAATAAAACCAGTGGCATAACACTGCAGCAGAATGAAGAGCAGCTACCAAGTTCTTATCCAAGTCAAATAATGCACACACTCTAGTGCACAACAAAAAATTCACATGGCAAGAAAAACTGGGCATAATTCAAGAAAATACAGATAATTTAACTTACAACATGAAGATGCAAATGGATAAAATGCTATACGTACCATATCCATGATTTTCTGCTTCCTGATATCAGTGCTGGTTGCAGCACTCCTTATCATGTTAGAAGTCTGTTTTTCATTCATTTTCTTATTAATCACTTGTGACCTTGTAATCGTGCACAACTGTCAGGAAAAAAGAAAAGTTATAAATACAGCTTTGCAAAACAATTTGCACCTCAACGTCTGATTTGGCCGAAATAAAATAATACATTTTCATGCAGCTTATGTGATATGACACCACTCAGCATGGTGGAAATTGTTTGAAGGAGGAACCTGTTACATCCATCTTCAGGATAGAAATTGGAGGAGCAGTATCAACAGAATTGTGATAAATTTCTACCAGGCTATATGTCACATCCCAGAGGCCAGTAACCTTCAAAGCCACTGCAATGAAGCCCTCAAATCTCACTTGTTCATGTGAATCAAATATGAGGCCAAGCAAAACTGTTTCATAATGTGCCCAAAATGTAAATCTTAATAGTGCATATAACTGATCACGATGTTTTCCAACTAAAATTCTTCCTGTGTTTCTTGTTTCCCTACCTACTTAATTTACCTGTCCAACCCTTTATGAACTGCTTAATTTACTTAGCCCAACAATCCTGGAATTACATAATCATGCTCTTCCCCATTTTGTAATATCAATAAACCACTCGATATATCCTTATTATATGCAGTACCCTTCACAAACTTTCATTTTTCAACCTGATACTTCAGTACATAAAATGTAAGAAACTACCCCTTACACACATACAAAAAAGAAAGTGAATGGTTTATATGAAGTCCCTAAATCTTCAAGCGTTTTGGAAAGCATAAAGGATGCGGACAAATCAACAGTGGGGTAATATAAAAATCAGGGTAGGGAAAGAGACGACACAGCCAGAAAAGGACAAGTTGTGGGAGCAAACAGAAGAAGAGACAAGTGATGCTGTGTAGTGGGTGATTGGCTCCTGACATTTCAAAAGACTTTGGTCCCAACATCTTCACGAGCAAGCAGTCCAAGAAAACTGCTTGCCCTGAAGATGAGGGCACCACATTCTTTTGAAATACCAAGAGCCACTCACATAACAGCAGCAGCACAGTGTCACAACCCAGAAGAACTGAACCACCTGAACAGAGAAGACCAGCAATGCTGGGAATATGAGTGATGACAATAATGATTACTAACATCTTCTTTCTTTCTTAGTCTGACCTCTTCTGCTACATATTGTCAGTGTAGTGAGTTACTGTTGCACCTGACCTCTCTCACACAGGCGCGCATGCATGCACGCACAGTGGAACTCCTCTGGACAAAGGGACTGGCCTGTTGGAGAGACTTCTGCCTGACAAAACACAACACTCACAACAGGCAGACATCCATGCCCCAGCATGATTTGAACCCACAATCCCAGCAAGCAAGCGGCCACAAACCCACGTCTTTGACTGTGCAGCCACTGGGATCAGCACTAGTGCCTTTCTTCACAGGAAATCTTATGGCGAATTTAATACAATAAATGGAAAAGCACGCTTCCATATGCTCCATTTATCCAGTCTATACAGAAAGGAAAGCACATGTAGCCAATCTTCACTTTTCACATGCTCTGTGTAGGAGATTTACTGTGCAAGAAGGATCATCCATCAGTTAGAAATAAAATGTTTCTTACTTCTGGCGGAAGATATATTGGGTTTTCTCTATTCAGTGAACCGACATGTAGGCATGGAAGATGTGGATACTGCAGTGTTACACCCTTGATACGGGTGAAATATTCTTGAACAGTTATTCGTTGATTTTCACACGTGAACCTACAATACAAGAAACAAAACAATAAATACACACTTCATGTACAGCAAAATCTGCCTCATAAAGGTAACCAGTAAGATCCAGGTCACAACAAACCAAAACATAATGGACACTTCACATGACAACCTGTATGAATTTCAACACACACCTCCAGTACCCACATGCCTACCAAATCATTCAATGAAAAAACTAAAGAAAAACAAAACAAAAAACCACCCTCCCCCCCCCCCCCCCCACACACACACATGCATGCACGCACGCACACACACAAACCATGCATGCCACAAAATCTTCAATGTCCTTACACAGCAATGAAGGGAGGTTTCATTTTCTTAATGCAATGCTCTATTAAATAACACTTTGAAGCTTCACTCTGCACAGTATTATATGCACTGTAAGTTTTTTCTGTATTCTACTAACTGCCTTACATCTAAGCATGACCAATTATACACACATTCCGAAGAAACACACAAGTTTTGTGTGTTGTGTAAAATGTGGAAAGACACATTCAAAATGCTTGCATTTATCACTGTTTTGCTTGAAATCGCCAGTTACATGCCACAGCAGACCCTCCCATTTTCTGGGTTTCAATTTGTAGAGCATATAACTTACATGGGTTTCAATCCAAACAGCATGTAACTTATGTGTTCTTTGAATTATGTGACATAAGATCTATTAACATAATGATAAACGTTAGTTGACACATATCCTCAGCTCTGAAAACAGTGATGCCAATGCTGACAATATATTGTACATATTACAAAATGTGATGAAATGACCACACATGAAAATCACAGAGAGATTCCGTACACAGAGCAGGTAGATTCTTAGCCCTTATAAATAATTCTGTAATTTTATGTCATAACTGGCACACATGAGTTTCCTTTTGTCACAGGAAAGTTTCAGAGAAACTAGTAAACATTCTGTGTCATCAACTGAAAGTATATGTAACTCCATTTCAGCAATCATGACTAACTTCCAGTATTTAATTCTCTTCTGAACATGTATGTAGCCCCCTTCTTGGTATTACAGGGGAACAAATACTCAAAATATGGCTTCCTGAAACTCCCTCTTTCCTTAGATTACACTGCTACTAGATTCCATGAGATGGCAAAAGCCACCATGAGTTTGTTGTAAACATATTCCCAATTTAAACACACCGTAATTTAGCTGGACATTCAGCAATACCATTCACTCTGTACGTCCGCTTGCTTGATGGGTTATCAGGGACCATGTAATCAACTTTCAGGTCTGAAACAAACAACAATTAGGAATATCTCTCTCTCTTCAGATTCTTTAACATAATACGACTACAGCAAACTTAACAGAATCAGCAACGGATGGATGGATGGATGGATGGATGGACGGACGGACGGATGGATGGATGGATGGATGGATAGAGTACAGAGCACTGTTGGAATAACACTTACAGGGGAAACCTCAGTATTGGGAGAAGAATCTTCCCTAGCGCCACTTTGTCTGCCACAAATACCACACAGACTAGCCTAGGATCAAACCTGTGCCTCTGCAGTCAGCTGCAAGCAGCTAATGGCCTGAACCATGGCATGGCCCAACATTCTTTAAAGTTTTGCAACAACAATGTCACTGAAATTATTAGACTCAGTACTGAATTCATTAATTTTGCCTTCTTTCACCTTCCTAAAAGGTGTTTGGACTGATTTCTTTCCAGGTACTGAAAACTTTCCAGGTACTGAAGAACTGCAGAAAACCACATAAACCCTCAATCAGGATATAACTCGGGACAGATTTTAATGTGGGGCATTTTGAATATGAAACAGAAGAACCAGAGATTAGAGAGCAGTATTCAGTAATACAGCATACAGCTTCATATCTGCCTACTGCATTAGGTGTAAAGTCTTCAGTCCCATCTGCTTTGACATTCAGCATAATGTAATTCTCTCTTTTCCTTCCCAAAGAAAATTTGGTTTCAAGAGTGCGTGTTTCATCTGGCCAAACACTGTTGTACAGCCACATCTGAAAGATTTTACGTTCTCAAGGCAGTGACTATAAACATCACTGCCTTCAGGTATGTCACACCAAGCAATCTTGTAAAACCTTACTAGTATTTCAAGCAAGCTGGCCATTTCCATCCTCGTAGTAGAGGAGTGTGAAGATGGAGGTGGCAGATTCCTCTGGAAAAGTGATTCCCGAAGTGTGCTCAGCAGATCCTGACGGACCTGCGACCACTTTCGAGTGAATCTGTGGATACATTTCTGTAATGGCTACTTTGAAGTTTACTTACGTCTTTAATTAAAGGAACAATGTTTTGTTAAAAATAATTGTGAAACTTCATTAACTGGTAATATGTTAGTTCCATATGACCATCAGTATATCTCATTAAGCAATCCCCTGTACTGACAAAGTGAGTGACAAACATTTCAGTTAAGGTCAAGTCATGTAATGCATTGTTATGTATGCCATTATTCTAGTAGATATTAGTGTCTACCTAAAATCAATTCTGAGATATAAACTTTTAATTTTGGATACCTATCATCCGGACACTCTATATTTATGCGAGGAAGGATGTGAGGATCCAAGGTCATTTTTCGAAGCCAAATGGGGTCCGCCAGCAGAAAGTTTCCGAAACACTACTCTAGAATGTATGCAAACTTCAACCAGTCTCCAGAGTGTCATATCACAGAAGACAGTATTCCTCAGGCCTGGTCTGCCTGTATTCAAAGTGTCTTCAAACTGTCACTGTCAAGAACTGGCTTGGCACTTTCTTTCTTGTTTTTGGGAACTCTGCCGTCAAATGATATCAAGTTTATACCTGAAGTAGGGTCTATAAACTTTGCATTCCATAATGAAACACAGCGAATCTAAACAAATTTCACAGTGTGAAATATTACAGTAAAGTCAGGGAGTTAAAAATCAGCATAATACAGGCGCATACCTGCATTCATGTCAGCAAATGCTCTTTCAGTCACACAAATACACCAACACAGGATAAACATGCAATGATAAAGAGAGAGTTTCACATTTAAAAAATGAACACATACCTGAGTGTAAGGAAATGGCACAAAATTTTCTTATTATGACAGATAGAAAACACACATGGATTTGGACTAAAATCCAAGAACGCTGGTGAATAGTTGAGGCAAAGTTTCTATAAAGTATTGTGACACAAAGAGGAAGTAACATCTGAAAACCACTAGGAAAACCAAGGACAAGGCAAAAGAACCAAGTGACACAAGCAATGTGAAATACTGTAGGGATAAAGTGGTCAAAGATACATGAGGAGCATTCATGGGATGACAGAGGAGAATGGAAAAGTCTTGCTGATAAGATATGCACTCAACTGGTTACAATAAAGACACAACGTATCAGTGTAGGTCATCAGTTTGGATAAAAACTAACAGCTGTTCAATGTTATACCAGCAACTCCATCTGAAATCTTACTTTTCACTTTCCTTTGAAGTCAAAAATTATAATCAATTAATTCTTAATAAACTGGTGTTTCTGAAGCCAACTGCTAGCAGCACTCTATATGCTCATGACACTTGGTGCAGGTTTGGTAAATTCAGCAAAACAGTGGTAAATATGAACTGAAATGTATACTATCCCAGGAAGTTTCCACCATATATATTCAGCAAGCACCCAAAGTACTAATACAGTGAACCAAAATATACAAAAGTCACGATAACTGTTGTCACTCTCACCACGGATAAACTGCAAGAAGTCTTCCTTCTGACGACAGGTCAACTCATTCCCATCTTGAGTCCTGCAGATTTCATTAATGGCGTCTACAACATTTTGTTCCCGTGGAAAACCTTTATGTGCCACTGTTGAATAATAAAAGTAATTAAAATATGTAAAAATGTAACAATTAAATTCAGGTAGCTGTATGACTTCCAGAACATGTGTTCTCCTCTACTGGCCCATGCTACAATATTACACTTCCACTAAAGTGTTCTGCATGGCAAATGACCAACATTAAAAAATTTACATACCGTATTTACTTGAATCTAAAACAACTCAAATCTAAGACCCCACCAAAAAAAAACACCTCTGCCAAGGGAAAATGTATTTATCAAAATCTAAGAAAACACCCCCCAAAAATAAAACACTACCTAGAAAAAATATTCCACTGGGAAGAGCAGTGACACTAACGCTTCCTCATGGCTAAGAATGCAATATCAGTTATGACACTTTTCCTATTAAAACAAGTAACTTCTGGCAGTCTACTCCTGTACAGAGCTCATAAACCGCATTTTCTTAGTTGTAAAACTTTTATTCTAGACTAACGATTAGTCATAATGTAGCGCTTTGCAGTACGTAGCTTCGCGGTAAAGCCCGACAGTCTCCAAACCTCACCCACCAGATCTTCCTCGCGTGGCCACTCTGATCCACGGAGACCGCCACTCCTCGCTACCAGTGTAACTGGTAATCAAATGCAGTGCAGGCAGGGGTGGTAACATGTACCCCAGACTTTGAAGCACTACAATAACATACAGTTTGTACTTTTCTAGTTTGACTTTTATAAATACTTCATAATTTTTTTTCTTTCCATTTGAATACATTTACACTACTTTAGGCATGCTCTGTTCTCCTTCATCAACGCATGATGATCTGATGATGCAGGCCTTGGTTTGGCTCGCCATGGTCTGGTGCAGAGTGATTCTGTGTGGCACGGTCAGGCACAATGCGGTCTGGTTCGGCACTTCGCACATGAATTTAAGACGACCTCACATATTTAAGAACCAAATTAAAAAAAAAAAAACCTCGTCTTATATTCGAGTAAATAGGGTAATTATAAGTGATATGACAGAAGTTTCAAAGCTATCAGCTTTCTCAAAAACAGCTTTTCACAGAAAGCTGGACAAGAAGGCATAATCCTGATTAACATTTACAATTTTATTTGTAACGCTTTTAATGTGGCACATGTTTTAAACCAATACAGAAAAAGTACCTTGTCTTAACAGTAGCCCTGTAATGTCACTCGGCAGGGGGCGAAAAAACTGAAGGCAACTTAGGCGTAACAAATCACAAAACTGGATTACTTATGAGGTGTCTGAAAAGTAACATGCCTGCTCACACTCTTCTGCATTTGTGGCTTTGGTACAGTTTCTTCAAAGTAATTCCCTTCAAAAGCCATACTCTTTTTTGCAGTGCTCCACCCGCTTCTCAACATGTGCAGGAGGCTGTTGTCTGACACGCTGTACGGGACTGTGCTGGTGGCTTGCAGCACCTTGATGCTGGAGTCAAATTTTTGCCCCTGTAGCTCACAACTAAGCACTAGGAACAGCCAGAAATCACAGGGGACAAGGTCTGGACTGAAGGGTGGGTGCTCTATAGGTCTTCCACCAATGCCTGCTAATACTGACACAGTATCTGACAATCAACTGTCTTGAAGCAAAAACCATCACCTTGTCAAAAAATTAGCTTTTTTTAAAGCGCATTCTGATTTGCTTCTAAGGTATCGCGTGCTAAAGTATAATGCCTCTGGAGTCAAAAAATAATGTCAGCATCACTTTTCCAGATGATGGCACTGTCCAAATTTCTTTTGTACAGGCAAGTCTTTGTGTTTCCAAACACTTTTTTTGCTGTTTTGATCCTAGGTCATATTGTCTCAACCAAGACTCAGCACAGGTGCTTACAGATGACAAGAAAGCAGTGTTCTGCATAAAAAATGTCACATTTCACTTGAAAACTTCCATATGCATTCACTTCTGGTCATCACTGAAGTCACATTGAACCCACCTTACACACACTTACGCCATACCAAATTTAACTGATACACTTTCCAATTAAACTTTTAAGCTGGCAGACAGTTCCCATAACATTAATATCCTGTCCTGCAGGAACAATTCATTTTCCCCACACTGTCATCTGTGAGAGTACTGTCGGTGCCACGCTTGAAGAGTTGTCAAACACCTTTCTCTTTCCTTCTTTAAAACACTTCCACCATCCGAATACTGTCAGTCTGCTCATTACTTCTGGTCCGCAGACTTCCTGTAACATCTCCGGTGGTTCGTTACTCCTTTCATGCAAAACTCAACTGCACACCTCTGCTCAAAACATTAAAAGACATCATTCTCTGCTACCAATAAAAAATCTCATCAAATATTCCACATAAACTGACCCTTAACAGTAAAACAATGATCTTGGCAGCACAGCCTCATCACATTTCAGAGTGCAAGGTGACCCCTCACTTTTCTGATCTCAGCCTATTGCATGCGTGCAGCATTGCTAACACTCGTCATATATAATACACTCCAAACGACACTTTCTGTTCTTGTTTAAAAAACTGAATATTACTTACATGGGATGAAACATTATGGCAAGTCTTACAAATATAAACCTTCTATCATGAACCCAACGCTTTAAAAACTGCCTAATGTGTTATTACATAAGAAATGAACTCTTCTGGTGCCAAATTATAGCATAGGCATGCCTCAGTACCTGAACATTCCATTTACAAAGGTTCAGTTTTAAAGAAGAAACTGGTTCAACATCCACAGATACACAACAAAGAAAATGTTCAGTATCTGAAGATGTGCAATGAAGAAAGCAATGCGTGATGAATACAAGCTTTACTGATGTCTTCGTGTTATGGTTTTTACCGTTTGCAATTATTTTCTTAATACAAATAATACTACTAACAACTAAAAAACAGGTAAACATCAGCCTGGGATGCAAACTACCCATACATCGTTCAGTAGTGTACAATACTTTACACCTATAACTACGTAACTCCTGTTGATGATGATAACATACACAAACTACTATGGTCAGGTTGTTATGCTTTGAGTGATTATTAACACATTTTATCATATTTTGGGAGGAAAATGTGTAACTTTTGGGATCAGAAAACCGCCATAATTTTTCCCATTTTAATTAATGGGAAGTGAGTTTCAGATTTATGAATCTTCACCAAACAAACAGTTTTCAAGGAACCAATCACCTTTCTAAACTGAGGGGGCCCTGTATTTTAGATCAGCAGCACCAATTTATGACATAAATGTTTGCAATGGAAACACCATATGAATAATTCTAACACATATTTTTAAAATGTTATGAATTATCAAATCTGAAAAAGCACTAAAACATTTTTCTACCAATTAATTTTTATCACATAAAATTGTATTTAGAAAAACAAGCTGAAAATACCAAACTGAAATACCAGAACCTGACAACAATGGAAACAATACAATCAGTCTTTCACATGAAACTGTGAAAAATTGAAGGAAAGGCTTGTTTCCACCAACCTGAATAAAGCCACACCAAAAAAATACTTAGCTACAAATTTACAGCCTGTGTTTATCAGATGTATTTGGTTCCTGACAAACAAGTTAGCATCCTGCAGAAATACGTAACACATGATTTGTAATGCAAACAAAATATGCGCATGTCTACTAACAGTTCTAACACAGTATGACCAGCAACTTACCATCAATGTTCAAAAATGGCTTCCACCCCAAAACGGCACTTTGGAAAACTCCACACCACACTTCCAGCCCATCACCGAGATCCACAATACGGCCGCTTGGAGGTGTGAAGAATGAGCGCCCAACTTGCACAAATCTAACACAACATCAGACTTCATTACCCCCACAGTCTTAAAAAACAAAGTAATGTACACAGTTTCAAATTAAATTCTTCATGCACAACTCGCACTTTAAATTCAGTTAACCAGGGCTATGGAGTCGGTGTCATGGAATCAGAATCAGAAGGAATTTTGGGCAGAGTCGGAGTCAGTAAAAATATACTGACTCCAACTGTGACCTCCACATAAAGGCACAGCTACAACAACCATTAGATTTACATTTAAACATAGGTTATAAGTCTAAAAAATAGCCTGATTATTCACATGGTGGTGATGAAATGTCTTATGATACCACTTACTATTTTCGTACGTTTACCATTATTAATACATACTGAGCTTTTATGAAGAAATCGGAGTTGGAGACGTAAAAATTGAGGAGTTGGAGTCGGAGGTTTTGCATACAAACTCAGCCCTGCAATTAACTAATTAAATTCAGGGTCAAAAGCCCAAATGAGGACCAACACTATCAAAAAATTTGCTCTCTGATCAAGTGCCTTGAACACCTCACAGGTAATGAAGGGCAATTAAGGAATACCGGTGAGTTTAAAACTCAGAGTGGAAAAGTCAGGTACTTGGAGGAAGCCTGCCACAGAGCCACTTTGTCCACCATAAATCGAACACAGACTCAGCATCTGACTATTATAGAACACAGCCTCAGCTACAATTTCTTAATATTTCCTCAACTGCACAGGTTAGAGGATGCTCAATGGGTAAATGAAACTAGGAAAGATGCAGAAAGAGTTATGGAACATTTTAAATGTATTTGTGCAGAAAAACAGAAAACACACATACAAAAACTAGGGGGAACAATGCCTAATTGCTAGCAGCAAACTCATTCCTAGAGATGGCTTTACTTTACTTCTCAACTCATCTGGGACAAATTCTGATGACTGTGCCACTGGCTGCCTAAGCCACACAAATCCCCCTCATTAGCCGTGGCTTACAATTCCTTATCCGTCTGTCTGCATGGAACAACTGTACTCCCACCAGACCAATTTTGTGGAATTTTATACTGTGGATTTTTATAAAAATTTTACAAGTTCTATTTTTGATTAAAATAACACAAAAATAGGAGACACTTTATACTCGGGTCCACAACCTAGAAACCGCCTAAAAATTTTAGATGCCAGAGAAGTGACATGAAACAAATTCCATTCTGAGGACCCACTGATATACAGTGAAACACTGTTAAGAAAATTTTGAAAATTCCAAGAAAATCCTACTTCTTAAGCCAGAAATTTCTTAAAAGGCTAGGACCGAAAAGTTCTATTTTTTAATTTTTTTTGTGAACTTATTACATACGTATGCTGAATTTGTACAATTTGCAGCTGTCTTGACACATTCACACTTGTATCTGACCATTTAACCATTTTGTCTGTACCCTTTCATTCACAGTTTTATTTACACCTTTAACTGTACTTCTACTGACTCTTCATTCACAAGTTCACATTTTGTTCCCGATGTTTACTTTTGTTTGAAATATCTGTCAAGTATGGTTTGTCTTGCTCTTTTTTCAAAGACAGTTGCAGTATACATCTTCAAATTCCATATGCTTTGAACTACGTGCTCTGGGACATCTGCGTTGCTGCAGAGAAAATGTTCACACTTTTCCAAGTGCTCCACGGCCTCAGAACACATGGGAACAGATGGAGTGTCATCCACTTTGCTTATGATGTTCAACTCTTCAGATATTGATAGTGGCTTGCATTTTATACCCATTGTTAATGTTGCCATGATCAAGGAACGCCTAAGGAAAATGACAGGCAGGGTTCACTATTAGGAGGACCATGAGGGGTGGTCAGTAGTTCCAGTTACTTTCACTAACTCTGCAGTGTCTTGAATTTATTTTCTGGAATTGCTGATGTAACTTATCTGCACACAGTCACCACAAATATTTCACAATCACACAACATAACGACGTGTTTATATTACCGCTGATAAATTACGTTTAAACAAGCTGTCGCAATCAATCACCCACTTATCTCATGTCAAACCGCTGTCCCCCAGCAATGTGTGATTCCCACCAGTGCGCGCCTAAACTTCTTCAAATGTTATTGGTTGCCTTAGTTTCCACCAAGTCCCAGGCTGTTGAAGCGGCAAAACGTTGCCAAACGCAGGCTCATGCAGGTCACAAAACAGCTAGGATCAGCTTCCGGCCACCTGATACAATTTTTCGGTTGTCGTGAAAAGAGACCGAGTAATGAGGAGTCACTCACTGCAGTCTCCGCATCATGGAATAAATACGACAACCCCGCGACGGCCGTGAGGTTGCGTCATTCTGCTGTGGGTAACGTCACGGAAATGACCTTGACCGCGCACCATTTGCACGCTGTGTTTTGGAAACAGAACAAATGGAAACTCGGGGAAATTCCTTAAGATTTTGAAACAGAAAATGTATTAAATGGGTAAAAAGATTGTTTCATCATGAAATTTGTTACTTCTTAGGCAGGAAATTTTCTTATGCGGGAATGTATTAAAAGGGTAACGTGTAATGTTAATCAAATGGGAGAATTTTGGTGCTTTTTTATCCTGACTTCTTAGGTGAGAAATTTTCTTAACCGGGTTTTTCTTACGCAAGTTTCACTGTACATAAGGTGCCAACCACAAAATTTAGTTGCCCATGTGACATGATACCTTAGATTTGTACACCCCTGCTTTACACAAGGGCATTTACATTACTGATATAGTTACTATGTAAGTACAAGAAATCCACTGCAAAGATAAAGGGAGCAAGTTTAAACCCCTTACCAAGATACATAAAAAAAATCACCCACCCAACATAAAAAGGCACATTTAAAATACTCACATTTGCAGTGCTATTCTTGAAATTATTCACACATTTAAAATGCAGGGCCAATAACGCAATAAAGGCACCAGAAGGGATATGCTCTGCAGATACTGACCAATTTGTTACTTATGTCAGCCATCCAGCATCAGGTGGCTAGACTGCACCAAAGGCAGTTAGATACAAACAAGGCCTTTCAAATTGCTTGTAATAAAGGATGAGCTGTTTTCTATTACCAAACAACCTTGCAACACACCATACAGAAGTTGATTGTGCACTGTTAAACTACCACTACAATGGACTTACTATGAACAGTACTTATAACGATACAATTTCACTGAATTTACTACCCACTTCTGAACAAAATTATGTGTGTAGCTCCAGCTGTTATTAGCCACCTTGTTTAGAAAGCTAAATATGGACTGTATGTAGCTGCCACTTTGTTACGCAATCTGCACACAATTACCTCTGCATTTAACAAAAATATGTCATCTGACATTTAACGATGCTACACTAAATGGTGTCACCACACTTTGTAAGTTTAACACCTGGAATGATGTTACCAATGATCAGAAAATCAAAATACAAGGATGCAGTGACCCCCATGACACAACATTCATACAAAATTTTATGAAAATCAGTCAACAGGTCCAACATTCAAAACACAAGCATGCACATGCATGCACAGAGGCAGCATGGTGCACACTCTTAACCCTGCTTACATTTTGCTTAAGCAAAGAAAAGCATGCTAAAAACGGGCTAATGAAATTCCTTACCCACGTGACATACGTGCACTGTGCAGTACAACATCCAGCACCTGAATTGCATTCTGAGGTGGGACCAATGAACTTCCTCTCTCCATGTACAACATGAGGGACTCCATATCAATTTGGGTTGCATACTTGACAGTAACTTTAAATTCGTTAACTCTATCAGATTCTTCATCATATACCTTAACAGTATCTGATACCTGGAAAGAAACAAGCACTTCAATATCTACCTTTAGAATGACACAATATTGTTTTCTGTATTAGTGTGTACCATATTTGGGAGTGAAGGCTTATGCACATTACCATTAATTGCTTTCACACAGTCAACATAACACTGTTTAATGGAATGAATGACATGCCTTACTTTGGCTACATGTTTCATTGTTCTAGGGCTTCTCATGAGGCCTTAAATACTATACACAGCCATAACAACTGTTTAAGGGTGAATGTTTATGCATTATTCTCCTTCTTCTTCTTCTTCTTCTTCTTCTTCCTCCTCCTCCTCCTCCTCCTCCTCCTCTTCCTCTTCTTCCTCTTCCTTGTCTTCTTCCTCCTCTTTTTCTTCCTCTTCCTCTTCTTCTTCTTCTTCTTCTTCTTCCTCTTCTTCCTCTTCTTCTTCATCATTGTTGTTGCTGCTGCTGCTGTTGTTGCTGTTGTCTTCCTCTTCTTCCTCCTCTTCTTCTTCCTCCTCTTCTTCTTCTTCTTCCCCTTCTTCATCATTGTTGTTGCTGCTGCTGCTGCTGCTGCTACTGTTGTTGTTGTTGTTGTTGTTGTTGTTGTTGTTGTTGTTGTTGTTGTTGTTGTTGTTGTTAAAGTAACACCAGAAACTTCATTATTTTTTCATTCTATTTAAAAAATGATTAATTCTTCAATTTTTCTGTGACCACGGAAGTTCAGCCAATTGTCTGTTGAGGAGTGGCATACTTTATCCCCCATAAAAGGGTGTACTACAATCCTGTAGCTATTCTACACTGTACATACATGACCGTTTGCTTCGAACTGCAGTGTATCGTGCGAGCCTGTCAGGATATGATATGGGATATTCTAGTTTCTTATACTGTATGTGAGTTCTTTATTAATTTTCGCTTGTAATAAGCACCATGATATGAACATGCAACTGGATCACTTGTTAACAGGCACCATAATATTAAGGCACACCTGGATCACTTCCTCGTTGTGTTATTTCTTAAATTCTGTCATATACCAGGTGTCCTCAGAGTCACTTTATCAAGACACTAAAGTACCTAGCTATGATTATTTTCACTCATGTACAGTTTATTTACTTGTGTGAAGTGTTCACTGAATGTGGTGGTCAATAACCTGAAAACAACAGCCACAGCTTATTAAATTAAAGCACACTTACCTCTGGCAATTTTTGAGATGCATACAAGTTCTTCCTCCCATCAAAAGCTGGGTATCGATTGGGAAAATGTTTCTTTCTGAATTCTTCCATAGCATATCTAAAATATGATACGTACAATACAGTTGCATTAAAACTACAATTTGAAAAATACTTCTGGCAGAACTAGAGAGACTTAGCATCAAATGACACTTATAAGCACAAATATTCATCAGAACAAAAATATATACAGTACTGGGAGTACCTACTCTGATAAAAAGTGATATCACAAGTTGCATTAGAGTGAAGTTTGGGAAGAGGGATATATATACACACATGCAAGTGCGCGCGCACGCACGCACGCACACACACACGCACGCACGCACACACACACACACACGCACGCACAAATCTGTCACAAGGCAAGCCTGCATTGATAAAATCTAATCACATGGGCCACTCAGCTTCTCTATGCATATACCAGATGTTGCATACATCAGATGGCAATTTTATGCACTCTAAAAACCATATTTCAGCCAGTCCAAATTGAGAGATGTTTAACATGATGCGGAGCGTTACACGCAGAGCTCCAATTCCAAACTCCTGACATGCACTAGCACAGATGAGTTCTGCTCCAAGCCATAAGCCACCGTCAGCTGCCTTGTCAGAATTTATTGGTCAGTGATTTGTATCAGGCAACTTAGCAGCAACTGAAATTGCTCTCCAAATTACTCTGCAGGTCACAGATAAATCAGATCCACTGAACTTATTCAAAGGAAACTAACCTCAGAATGAGAGCAGAACTAATTCTGCATACATTTGTAGCATCCTGATGGTTGCCGAATACATGCTGCCTCTCTGCTATCACACAGGTGAATCCTTTTCTCAGTGGCGAATATCCACTTACGGGTTTTTAAGTGTGTTATTTAACGACGCTGTCAATTACTACATAGTGTCGGAGACAAATTTATAAGTATGGAGAAACGGTAGAATGATACTTGCAAGTAGAAAATGTTTTGAAGAACATATATAAAACAACCTATGGACACATCCACAATAAACGTACACATGCAGTCTCCATTCACACTTGGTAGTTTGGACCCCAGACAGCACTTCATCCCCCGCTTTGATCTGTGCACACGTATGTGTGTGTGTGTGCCCATTTGCATAAAAGGAAAGGAAGAACGAGACAAGGCAAAACTCCCAGGTGGCCATGAAATCACAGCACTCCTCCCTCACTTTACCATCTGCCAAGAGTTACACTACATCACGTGGATTGCTATGTGCACTGTTGCGCTCCAAACACACTATGACGTACCAAAACGTTCTGTGTTACATGCGCTGAAATATTTGTGGCATAATAGTACCGTTGATTAATGACAGCCTGACAAGCCGCCCGCAAACTGTTTGTTCAGAATGTTGCACACAACAAGCACAGAATGTACTGGTGCCCCATTGTGCAGCACCCACCTATCTCCAAGCTGTGGTGGTAACCACATCTCTAACACTCTGGGCACAATGTGGTGTTAACAGGTCCATCGAAGAAACCGATCCCACTCAAATGTGTTGCTGTCATACCGGCCCATGTCACGTATGAAATGCAGAATCTCCTCAGCCCAAAACACAAGATTTTTGCCAGAGATATTGTGACAACTTATGCTCTCACAGGTGAAGGTAACCTTTGAGTGGGATGCGGTATTTGGGAAAGCATCACAGTATTAATTCCAGTCAACATTTCGACACTTACTTTGTGCATGTTAGGTGATACAAATTCAAATCCAGGTCTTTCTTTTCACGATACTGCCCTGTTGACTGGAGCTTGCTAAGTTCGTAATGACTGTTTGTGTTGATTTCTGGGCAAGATCATTGACAGAAGTGGCAACAGCAGGGCACATGGTCACCTGCATCTCCCTACATCCATTCCATCAACAATCAACTTTTCCAAGAGTGAATGCATGTTTCTCCCACTCTAGCACCATTGTTTTTCATGCTGGTGCTTTCCTAAAGTATTGACAGAATGCACTCATACCTCCGACCATCGTTTGGCCTGCACGTGGTGCCTCATGCACCCACACACTTCCTACTAACTGCTCTTCAACTGAACAAAGTGAAAGCTGGTTTATCTGGCACTTCAAGGGCCTCATGGTTGCTGGATATTGCAGTTTACTTAATATCACAATGTTATACCTAGCACCTCATAAACTGAAGTAAAGTTCACCCCAGAACTGGCCATGAAGGCCTAGATGGGGAGTAGAGGTACAGCGTTAGTTTTTCTTTACCCAATCCTAGATATGGATGGGTGGTAGTCACGTCCTGGCCACTTTACCCCTGGGAAAGACAGCTGACACCCACTGTATGGGAGGCTGGGTGGGCCCCACGGCCAGTCTGGACTGGCGCAGAAAATCTTGCCCCCACCAAGATTCAATCTCCAGACCATCCAGCCGGTAGCAAGTCACTGTAACAACTATGCAATCCCAGCCTACCCTCATGGACACACCTAACCATTTAATTTGCCACCTGACATCCTGTTCTGTTTTCCCTGCTGCACTTTCTACTCCCTTTTCACCACTACTTATGTAACATGGTGTATATACAATCTAAAAAACAGACCACCAGTATTTTAATCATCACTTTCACAACACTGAATTACAACCACATTTTCCTGTCACTATGTTAACTGATTCTTTCCGTAAATCTGCCCTATAAAAAGCCCTTATTGATCAACTACTACGGAGCCATCAGTGGTTGTAGTAAATGGCAGCACATATATAGGCTCACCCGGATTGCATGGAATAAAAACTGTGGACTACAGCCGCTGCTGCAACCACCACCACTGCCGCCGCCGCCGCCGCCACCACCACTGCCACCACCGCCACCACCACCACCACCACCACCACCACCACCACCACCACCACCAAATCACCACCACCACCACCACCACCACCACCACCACCATTACTACTCCTGCATCATCATAAACAAGGGGTTATGGTGGAGGAGGAGGAGGAGGAGGAGGAGGAGGAAGACGACGACAAAAATCAGGACTGTCTCTGTCAGACCTATATTCTCCAATATCAATATCAACTAAAATCTGATTTAAGAAATCAGTTTGCTCAAATTCTATCAGCACACGTCTCGATAACAGCCTTACCATGATGTGATGTTTATGCTTTTTTGTCTGTATGATCACAAGGAGCATTATGAATCAGAATTATCACTTTACAAACCAAGAACCATATGGCTCTGAAGCAGATCAGTTCAAACACATATCAGCACGCTTCTTTGTTTTGCAGCTACAGGTTACACAAAAACAGCCCGGTGCTGATCATGTTATACTTCATGCGACAATGTGAATTGAGATTAAAATGTCTGAAGTAACATGTGCGTGAAACTGTGTGAACAGTTAACAAGGCATCACTGAGTAGGAACCTTTATACCTGTTGCTGGAAACAGAAAGTTTTTGAATTGCTGCATTTTAAAAAATTCAAAATGATGGACAGTGTCCAACATTCCAGGCATGTTTATTGAATCAGATCATTTCAGGCACATGAATCATTTTGTAATGAAATTTTCACACACAACATGCCTTCAGAACAACACTACAGAACAGTCTGAAGATGTGGATAAGACAGCAAAGTAAAAAACAAACACTACACTGCGATATAACTAGGTCTCCATTTACAAGTTACTGAAATGTGTAAAATGCACATCAGAATGAATTCTAGTAAAACCAAATAAAAGTATTTTGAGATCTGTTGCTTTAGGGGACAAGTTTTATTCTTTATACCATCTCGTACTTTCCACCCTACCTTACAACAAAAATTTGCTGTTAACATTTGACAAAAATCATGCATACCTCAGAAGTCTCTTCGGTAGTGGTGGTTGAAACTCTACATCATAATGGTAGGCAATTTTCCCTCGAAGTTTTGACACATTCAATGATAAATAATTGGTTTCCACCAATGTTCGCCTTCCTTTAGTCCCACAGTCTTTGCGCCTTGGGATCTGCAGTGTCGCAATTTCTTTCGTTACAGATGCAACCCCAGCATCTTCTGCAGTTTTCTTTACAGTGCCTGCCAATTAATGCAGAACAGAATATACTTCACAATTAAAAAACAACATATGGTCAGTTTAGAAAGACCAGGGACTTCTGGACAGAACCCACAAATGCTACTTTCTTACTGTAGAAAATTAAACGCTGGTCCAGTTCAGCCTCTGCTTTTGTCAGCATTATTAATACAATACATATATATTAAAAATTGGGAAAAGTATGAGACAGATACATTGGCTTCAGAATTTGGCAGCAATAAACACAGCGCAAGTAGCAGATGAAACTACTCCGCATGAGGTGGTGAAGTTAAGGTACTTGTTTTATTTTGTGTCAACCCAGTAAGGTCATCTGTGCAGAATTTGTCCTCAGCTGTATTGTCAGGAGCTATTATGAGTGACACTAGCCTCATGCCAAGAGACTGAATTGGGTCATGTCAGTTATGCCACCAATACATTCAAAAACATATTCTTCAATAGAAAGATTGCAATGTGTAAAATTGCTGTGATGACTTTATGAAGAAGTGCAGGATTCAAAAGTACTAATGCCTGAACAGGACACAAAACAAGAATTTGGTCAGGTTTTCAGATTTGGATGCATGGAGGAATGAAGATTTCCCATTATTTTTGCAAGCGCTGTAGTCACCTTCAACAAGAACAAATCTGGGGTATGAGGTGGGGGTGGAGGCTCTTACACAGATCAGGTAGTGGGCAGTGTGTGGAAGCATGATGCTCTGACTGGCTACCATCTCACACAGATCCCTGACAAGTCTATGTACGGGTCCCCTGGTAACACCAAGGTTCACTCACACCATCATGGTACCAGCAACACTTGCTGAAACGGGAATCTTAATTCCTCCACATGGCCTAACCCTGAAAGCTGGTTTGAAGAAATGAACATCAGACATGAAAACCATTACAATAACAGAAAATGGCCACTAAAAGCACAAAGTGGGTGGGAAAGACAATGACAGCTTCTTTGTGAGAAAAAACTCCAAGCAACTGCAGAAAATGTGTCAAACTAGAAAAACATTCCTGTGACTGGGGATGCGCAACAGAATAGAGGACTGAAAATGAGCAGCCGTAACAGTGGAACTTCTATATAAGTTCAATCACAACACGGGTGACTACATATTTCCAAAATGTACGCAGAAGCAACCACTTTTAAGAGTAAATAATATTATACAAATAAGCAATGATTTAAACACTTCATGTTGACAATGCAGGGTTCCAAAGACATAAATAATAGTAAAGATACAACTAGAGGTTGAAACATCTGAGAACAACAACCACTTATGTTTTCCCTTAATTTACTGCTATCTTACCACTTGGTGCAGGTGAACTCCTCTGTGCTTGATGTGGCGGAGGAGTTGCTCCTCTTGGTCCTCTGCCACCAGAAGGCACCAAACTCAATTCCTGAGATGGTGGTGGACCCCTTGAATGACCCATCCCAAATGGAGGTCCAGCAGATCTACCAAACTGCTGTGGTTGGCCCCAAGCACCTTTCATTATGGGTGATGGTTGATCTGATGGTGGTGTAGGCTCCCCAGTTTCATGCGGAATAGCCTTATGAGGTGTGGTTACTTCTGGAAGCCCTTTCCTTGGCACCAAGGCTTGAGAAGCCTGTGAAGGTGACTGCAGTGGTACTCTGGGCCTGTGTTCTGTCAAGCAAATATGGCAATAAAAATACTGCGTGGCACACAGCCGACGGACACATTTTGGTATGTGATAATTTACTTACTATATGCAGAAGACTGAAATTAAACACACCAGTTTTATGTTGACAGAATGCAATTTTATTATTTATAGTGGATAATGTCATGAAAGTGGCCTCCTTGACTCAAGAGTGCACAGTCTTAGATGATTAACAAAATTATCAAAAACCCTACGCAACAAATTTTGATCCTGATTGATGAGAGCAATTTCGTCTTTAATTGCACATTTCAGGTCCTGTGTTGTGTGGGGGCAAGTTCTGTACACTCAATCTTTCATATATCTGCACAGAAGAAGTCTGGTACCATGATGGCTGGTGAACGTGCTGGCCATGGATGTCTCCAAAACAAGAAACAACCTTATGGATGAGATGGCAGACCACATCCATGCTGCAGTGTGATTATCTTGCAACATTCGTCCCAAACTTGTCTGGCTTATGCCCACAATGCATGAATGATGCAGAGCTGAGCGACATGGACTGCATAGGACTGATTCCCTTGTTCACGAACATTTCAGTACGCACAGTTCTTGGAGCACCATGAGGACTGTCCTTTACACTGCCAATGTCTTCAAACATACATATGCACAGCAAAACCCTCTTGCATGAAGGGCTTGCAACACGCCCAGGAACATTAAACTGCTTACTCAGTAATGTTGTTTTCAAATGACGGACTTTGCTTCGTAATAAAAGCGAACAGCTACAGTTCCATGCGCTACACTCCACCTCCCCATTGTGACTGAAATCGTGTTAAAAGGCACGAAGTCCTCACTTGCTTGCCATGATGTTGCACAACCTAACCTCACCACTTGGACTAGAGAGAATTTGGAAATGTGTTATGTTGGCTCTATGCTACTCTGTATAATGTTTGAACATATCAGACCACAAAAAACAATTAACAATCGTATAAAAAACAGATGGGTTACAGCAAATTCAAAGAAAACTGTTACCTTTAGTGGCAGTCACATACACATACCAAACAATACTGTTACTGATATACAATCAAATATAATCGCTGATGAATTCACAGCCGTCACATGAAAACAAAAGTGCGGATTAATAAACTCACTGGAGTAGGGCCCTTCCTCAGAAGGTTAACACTTCTCAGCTGGTCAAGAATCCCTGCACTTTATGGAACACAAACACTGATTTCCACATTCACAAGAGCTTGCCATTGGCCCCATCTTCAGTAAGATGATTCCAGTCCACACACTCCTATTCTAATTTCCTTAAGATCCACTTTAATAATGAATGAGATATATGGTTCTCACAGTGGCAACTTTGAAGAACTCTGTATCCAGAATGGAATACTGCGTACTCTGATAGAACTACGCTGACGCTTCAAAGAAACATGCCACTTCAATCATCAGGAGTGAACAGCCACCCATCTGCACTGCTGGCAAAGGCAGGAGGTTGAGCTCAAACATCTGTACATGGCATCACATTCTAGAAGACAGTAATCTTCATTTTAATTTTAATCTCCCATCCATGCTGAGTCTTCCAAGTGGTCTCGTCCCGTCAGGTATTAGACCTTTGGAAAACAGAATCTTTAGCACAGCTGGGGTACACGGTGGAGCAGCTGGTTGAGGCGTTGCACTACAAGCCGGCAGGTAACAGGTTCGGTTACTGATGGGGTCACTGGTATTTTTCATTGACTTAATCCTTCTGGCCACACTATGCTCCTTGGGTCAACTCAGCCTCTAACAGAAATGAGCACCATGGGTACCTCCTGGGGAGCAGATAAAGGCGGCTGGTGCGTAGAGCTGACAACCTTGCCACCTTCATGCACCAATTGTCTTTAAACTCTGGGAGCCTCAACCTCCTGCAGCCCTAAGGGCCTGTCAAGGCCTGTACTGGGATTGCTTACCTTTCCTTTAACACTGCACAGACAAGCCACGGTATTAAGCCAGTATTAATAAATTACAAAGGGATAAAATATACAACCAAAATATCACATTATTACAGCCAGACCCTTTTCATGCTAAGCTGTCACGTTTACTAGCAATCAGCTATACTCAGAACCTGCCCTTTACATTGGGTTTCTGGGCTGGGGGGGAATGATGGGATGATTTGAGTCTACTTCAGTGCAATTTGGGTGACATGAAACTAACACTACAGAAGTCTCACAGGTACAACAAAGGTAAACTTTCTTGACATGACACGTACAGCAGCGCAATAAAAGTGACAACACCCCGAAGTTCTGGTGAACAGATACACCATAATTCTTACAGCACTACAGCACCCAAACACAAACACTTAGGGTGATTTGTTCACTGGTAAGCTGGTGACTGGTTACGATTCAAGTAAAATTTGCAATAACAGTCAGTGGTTTATGAATTAATCATTAGCACAAAGTCTGCATATTTTAGCAAGTACTACCACTACATTTAGATTTATGTTACCAGTTCTGCCTACACGTGTGGTGTTAGTAATGCTGAAAAATGAGAAAGCTGTGACAGAATCTGTGTGTGCCTATGTCATAAGGTAACCATCCATGGAATGTCTTGCATGTCTTGTCATATAAAAATAATCCCACACACAATACTTTCTAGGAAATAAACACAATATTTAACATAACTATGAACAGAAATAATACACCTAGAGGTTGGAACATCTGGAAGAACAAACACTTTACTGCCCATTAATTTACTGTTATCTTACCACTTGGTGCAGGTGAACTCCTTTGCACTTGACTTGGTGGAGGAGTCACTCCTCTTGGTCCTCTGCCACCAGGAGCCACCAAACTCAATTCCTGTGATGGTTGTGGACCCCTTGAATGATCCCTCCCAAATGGAGGTCCAGCAGATCTACCCAGCTGCTGTCGTTGGCCCCAGGCACCTTTCATTATGGGTGGTGGTTGAGCTGAAGGTGGTGTAGGCTCCCATGTTTCACCTGGAATAGCCTTATGAGGTGGTGTTACTTCTGGAGGCCCTTTCCTTTGCACCAAGGCTTGAGGAGCCTGTAAAGGTGGCTGCAGTGGTACTCCAGGCCTGTGTTCTGTCAAGCAAATATGGCAATACCGACATAATGTTTGACAAAATCAGATCACAGAAAACAACAGCAACATGAACAGGAGAAAAACAGATGAGGTTTTGTCACAAGATGAACCACCATGGTCGAAGTGTCAATGGATGATATCCAATAAAGGTAAATTTCAACTTATAACCTGTCATGAAGGCACACAGGTGGAGTAGATATATAGCTTCTACTCTTCCCTTAAACTTGGTGCTAGATGGGGGTGGGCGGTTAACCCCAAGACCTGGCTGCTTTACCAGTGGGAGTGACCCAGTACCAATTATATACAAGGCTGGATGGGCCCCAGGGCCAGTCTGGTTGGGTGTGGAAAATCTTGCCTCTACTGGGATTCAGTCCCCGCACCATTCAGCCGGTAGTGACTCACTACACCAAATACACTAGATGGTAATCAATAACAAATTCAAATCAATGTAACCTGCTCACGAAATCTGCTGCATCACTCTACAGACAGAAGGTATAAACATAATACACCAAAAATATTTCCGGTGCCTGCAATCATTTATATACACCAACACATGGGTACAGTAAAATTGTAAGTCATCCATAAACAAAACCCTCCTAAACGTTTCAGCGATAAATTGCTATCCTCAGAGAGATATCACTATGAACAAACACTCAATACCAATCAAATACTAAAACAAGAACCAACTAAATGCACTGTATTAAATTTTATTATTATTCTTTTCACTCTACCCCGACATGTTTCTTTGTTTCATCCGTCATCGTCAGGGGGGTGTACCAGAGATCGATGTGTTATATTCACTGCTGCATTCCTCTTCAGTGGCGTGGCACTACGCACTTAATTGTAAGAAACATTGCACTTTTCAGTGGGGTAGCATTGTGCATTAAGTGGTTAAAACACTGTACATAATGTATTGAGGTGATATAGCACTTCAGTACGTCATATGCACTATCTTAACACTTTAGTGCACAGTGCTACCCCACTGAAAAGTGCAATGTTTCTTACAATTAAGTGCGTAGTGCCATACCACTGAAGAGGAATGCAGCAATGAATATAAAACATCGATCCTGCTAGCATTAAAAACTCTGGTACACCCCCCTGAGGATGACGGATGAAACATCGAAACATGTCGGGGTAGAGTGAAAATAATAATAATAAAACTTAATCCAGCGCATTTAGTTGGTCCTTATTTTAGTAACTGATGACAGAATAATGCACGGAGTTAACAGTGTTAAACATAATACCAATATAACAGTTTGTACATGTACAATGTTAAAAATATATTACAGCAGCAGGTATGATGTTGACATTCTTGGTTAAAATTCACTGATATGCCACTGTTTACATTGTGTGTAGTTACATGAACACAAACATTTAACATTGACAGTTTTGATCCAGACACAGAGGCGTAAGCTGGTTGGTGCAAGGGGAGGGGGGAGTGGGAAGAAGTTGCAAATGCCACTCCAATATTTTTCTACCTATAAATGGTTTTTTGGCCACTGAGTTGAAGAGGAGAAATTAAAAAATATAAATATTTTCAGAAAAATTACCTGGGTGGTGTAAAGAAAGAAAGAACTGAAAGAAACCCATCTTCCACCTGTCACTCAACTTGACTCCTTCATAATTTAACCCTTTAAAGATGAAACATGATCTGTTTTATATAAGGAATGAGCACATATGGTGCAGTAAACACTATCCACCTCGGTTATAAAAGCCAATCTGTTAATGATATATAAAGTAAAAGTTCTGTTTATTTTGAGAGCAGAACAAAACACGTACAGCAGTGTGAGCGCCATGTAGAATTTATGAATGTTAAACCTGGCGTTAAGTAAAGCAGCTGCTAGACTTTAAACAGTTAAAGTTACTAACACCCATGCCCAATTTTGCCCCCACCCCCCACCCCACCCCACCCCATTGTGTTACTAGCCAAGTTGCAACCTCTGTCCATAAGGTTCAAGTCCTTGAAATGTGATTAAAATTTAAAATTAGGACACAACAGAAGTCTGCTGAAATGCCACATAGACATATAACATAGAACATGTAAAAACTGTTATAGTGGTATTATATACTCCTTTGTATTGACATCTCCCTGACAACAGCAACTTATGGCTGCAACATTTCCCTGAGGATGGTGATTTATGCCTGAAACGTGTAGGAGGGCTTATGTTTATGGATAACTTACATTTTATTCTGTGCGTATGTTGGTGTATATAAATGACCATAAACACAACCCACGGATGAACAATATTAAATTAACGGTACCTGCTTGGCCTGTGTGCCATCCTCTTTCCATGCCGGCAACATGGGGAGGTTCTTGCTGTGGCTGCTGAGCCTGTGACCACGGTTGCTGCCTTCTTCTTTGCCCTCGTGGTCGCTGAGATGGTCCAGCTGCCACATCTGCACCACCTGATCTCAAGGCACGTTCCACAGCTTTCTGTTGTTCTTGTTCAGGCTGTGATGGCCCTGCTTGCTGCTCAGCCCTACCTTCCTCCTTCTGGGAACTTTCCTCTTCACGATGCCTTCCTGCTCCCTGCTCTTTTTCCTGTCCTATAGACTTCTTCCCTAAATTAAAATGTGTTTCACTTACTATGAAAATACGTAACGAAACTTAAATTACATACTGAAAAGCTAGACAACCTGTGGTTTACAGAAAATACATCAGAATTCTAGTCCAAACATCCCAAGTTTCAGGCAAATTTTTTGCAAGCCTTCCTCTTCACCCCTCCATTAGTACCATCATCTTGCTGCGAGGGGGGGGGGGAACTTGTGAGTTCCAGTGACCATGAGAGCTAAGCCAGCGGTAGCACTGCTACCAATAGGAACTCCCATGCCGGACACATCAAGAGGGTAGGAACCAGATGAAGAGAGATGCCTAGGAGAAGGGAAAGCCCATACAAATTTCCCTGACGTCAGAAGCAGTGCCAGTAGCAACTTGAAGCACAGAGCAAATGATGCTTGAGATGGTTCACGATCGTGTAAAAACAGGCATGGCCAGAATGGTTGGAACAGCTGCCGTACTGCCATGTGGAAAGCAATGGAAAAACTACCACAGTATTACTTTTCCTGGATAGTCTCTTGCAGAAACAGAGACAAATGAGAGACGTTTCCTCTGGAGACAAAACAAGAAGGAGGTCAACTACTCTTCCACTTGGATCTGCAGGGAAGGACTATTTCTAGAGGAAACACCACACGGTAGGAGTTACAGCATCAACTACAAGAAAACTTCCTTTTCAGTTTCCTCTGACAACCATGTTTGAGAAACATCTGCCCTCATGACAGTGGGCCACCTAACATCTAAAGTGCATTATCTGTTATGTTACCATGTGACATAATAAAGTCTAGACAGCCCAAGTACATTACCTGTTATATTATCATCTGACACAATAAAGTCTACAGCCCCCACCTCAGATATGAACTCCTTCACTACCGCGAAGGCAGACACTGACAGTGTAGTTACATAAACTTCGTTAACAAAGGAAGGCCTACAAACTGTTTTCTGCCTGCTGTAAGAGAGGCCAAAGACAAAATACACTGTGAATACTCCCAGTAGAAGCTCTAGGTCTAGGCATCCCACCATCCTTAATACATACGGAAGTAACATACAAAGTTTTCTGTATACATCAGCAATCATAACTTACCTTTCTTCTTTCCCATACTGGCAACAGATTACCTAAAAAGAAAATTGGAATTTAAATCAAATTTACACGAAAATAAATGCCTGTCACTCCCCAACATAATGTTTCTCACTTCAAAATTTACCTTGAGAAAGTTCAGTTAGTCATTAATGAGCAGCTGAAATACCAAGTTTTACAATTTCATCTAAAACCTCTTATTTTTTCAACATATTACATTCTGATGATTGCCTCGCTAAAAATTTTGACTGCTGGTGATTATGTAAACCAGTGGTTCACAAAAGGTGTACCATGGCACACTACTGTGCTGTGAGTTCCACTAGGTGCATCACAAAATCTTAGATAATGCTGTTACATATGAAAGACAATCTACATATAATTTTGTTTAAAATAAATTTTACTCACACATACACAGCACGGTGTAAGCACAGTATTCACAAGACAATTATCCTCTGTTGTTTAATAGATCTACGTGTTTGGGACCCCAGCAGTTGAAAGAATCCATTTTTAGTTACGCTGTGGAAATAATCATTTAGCCAGGTTTGTAAGAAATCATGCTTCACTGCTGAGTAATTATCCTGTAGTGCTGTGAAATTAAATGTTCATGGTAAGGGACACTGTGCCATAAGCAAAAAAGTTTAAGAATTACTCATGTAACCAGTAGGTCTGATGGACTGGACAGACATTTGCATCTGCTAACCTCACTTCTCTGACGTCACAGACGTAAGGACAGACAGAAGAAATGGCAGGCTAATTCCACATGTGAATAAAACTAATGACTACATTTGTATTCAACTACCTAAAAACAAAACAGTGATACTGGTAATTACAAATCAATGTGACGTCATATAGCAAAATATTTTAGCCTTTTAAAGCCTAGCGGTAACTTTACATACTACCAGGTTTAACATTAAAAAATTCTACGTGGTGCCCACATTGCGTTTATGTGTTTTGTACGGATCTCAGAACAAAGAGCAACTTTTGCCTTATAAAACATTAAGAGACTGGTTTTTGTAACCGAAGTGGAGAGTCTTTACAGCGCGGCACGCACTGAGTCCTTATATAAAACAGATAAGCTTCGTCTTTAAAGGGTTAATATTCAAGACAACACTGTGAAAATATCAAATCACTCAAGAAAGCCTGACCTATGGAAAATTTTGATAATGATCACCCAAATCAGCACATGCTTGCAAAACATACTGTATGTCTGGGACTAACATGTGCCACCCTCAAACGAGTAAAGAAACTTAGGAATACTGTGGAACAGCGCATCTCTCTTACCAATCCTGAGCACTACAGCAGTCATGATATGTCGCTGCAGATGCAGGTTTCCTACACAATAAAGTTCCTGTGCTCAGCGAGACAATAAAAGAAACGTCCTGAATTAATGAAAAAGATTAATGAAAAATAATTGGCATAGACAACTGATTCGACTGCCAGAACAGGCATTGGATTTTTTTCCTTCACCACCTTGTTCAGAACATTTCGAGTACTGACGCAGTGTCTGTTTATTTGTTCAGTTATTCACTGATTCTTTCAATTGGTAAGATTATGGACTAGATCAATACTTAAACGAAACAGAAATGGAAGGAAGTAACCATGGCCTAATTTAAATTAGTAAAAAAATGCTGTAATTATAACAATTCATAGTAACACTTAAAATAATACATTAATACACTTCTGACTTTCTTACATATGTTATGTGTCAAGGTTTTATAGTGGCACAGCCATGCTAAACATATGTAAGCTGCATGCTAAAATACAGTGGCACTAATGTACCTGATCTGCATCATTTGTCAGAAAATCTTTCCAGACTGTGTCAAAGTATGGTCTACACAATTATCTTACATTAGTTAAACCTGAAATGAAACTGAATCCCTACTCACTACTCCAACCAATGAATGGTGAAGACTAACACACATAATATACGTTACCACTTGGGTTGCGTAAGCGTAGTGACGACTGCAATCACTTGAGTTCAGTTCTGGAACAACCACTAAACCATGAAGTGCGCCTTCTTCTCACAACACTGATACAAACTTTATAAATAACTTCACAAGCACTAATAACACCTCCAACCTCCAACCTCCACCACTGTGTCGACTCACGGGCACTGGGATTACCCGAACCACAGATAATCTAGTATAACCCCACCTCCGTGTCCGCGTAACCCGAGTACATCGCCATCTACGAAGGGTCCATACGTCACTCTATCCAACGTGGCTCAATGTCTCTGGCTCAAGCGTGCCGCCTGCTGACAACTTCTGGAAATACGTAGTACAACATCGGTAACGCAACTTCCTACCATACCGCATCCTTTTCTGTACCCCTCCCACTCCTTTGCACACGCACACAAAACCGTATCAAACTACGTAATTGTACCATTTATTACAAACCAACTAATAGGTAATAAATATACCTCATTACTTTTCATTATATTTTCTCCGACATTGTTTCGTATCAGATCAAGGCACCACCAGGGACAGAAAAGGAGGGCGCGGAGGCGGGGGTGGGGGGCGACCTACATGATATATGAGTGTACAATCACACTACAGGGAGCAATACATGCAGCCATCCATGCATACAGCGGCTACAGTTACAAATATATCGGACACCGCGCACTAGTCGCTACACACGTTGTAAGTTTCGTTCCGGTTGGTCAAGAAGCGAGGGCACTTTACGCGAAGAACAAAGAACTTACCTGCCCGTGATTCTGATCCTATTAGACGGATTTTCTCCAAAATTCATTTCTGTGACACTGCACACATTCTTTACACATGCTCCAGGTTTCGTTGTTGTTGGTCAAGAAACACGGGCGCTTCACATGGCGACCAAAGCACTTATTCGTTCGTGATTCTGAGCCCATTACAGGAATCTTCATGGAATTTCGTATCTGCGACAGCACGCACATTCCCAACACACGCTCTGAGCTTAGTTCCAATAGATGAAAAATAAAAGCACTTCGCATGAAGACCAAAGCACTTATTAGCCCATATCCTGAGTTCCTGTCAGACGGACTTCCCTGACACTTCGTATCACGGACACTATGCGCATTGCCTACAACTTTCGTTGGGATCGGTGAAGAATTAAGGGCACTTTACATGAAGATATAAGTACTTATTCGCCCTGTTTCGTCTCCTGTTGGACGGATTCGCTTGATATTCATATTTGGGACGTTACATACCTTCCCTTAAAGATGTGTCGTTAGGATGTCAAGAATTAACCCTTTAAAGACGAAGCGTATCTGTTTTATATAAGGACTCAGTGCGTACCGCGCTGTAAACACTCTCCACTTCGGTTATAAAAACCAGTCTCTTAACGTTTTATAAGGCAAAAGTTGCTGTTTGTTCTGAGATCCGTACAAAACACATAAACGCAATGTGGGCACCACGTAGAATTTTTTAATGTTAAACCTGGTGGCATGTAAAGTTACCGCTAGGCTTTAAAAGGTTAAGGGCAGTTTACGTTAAAAGTTATTCGCCCGTATCTTGGTTCCTGTTATAGGAATTTTCTCCAAGACTCACATCTGGGACATTAAGCTTATTTCCTGCACGTGCTTTAAGGTTCGTTCCGATTGGGAAAGAATTAAGGGCATTTTACATGACGACAAAATGTATGTTTTCGCTTGTTATCTCCACTTACATTGGAGAGAACCTCACGAAATTTCACACCGTTCTTCCTACGCACACTCTTTACACAAGTCATAAGCATGATTGTGATCCATCATTCATTAACCTTTTAAAGCCTAGCGGTAACTTTACATACCACCAGGTTTAACATTAAAAAATTCTACGTGGTGCCCACATTGCGTTTATGTGTTTTGTACGGATCTCAGAACAAACAGCAACTTTTACCTTATAAAACATTAAGAGATTGGTTTTTATAACCGAAGTAGAGAGTTTACAGCGCGGTACGCACTGAGTCCTTATATAAAACAGATACGCTTCTTCTTTAAAGGGTTAAAGGCACTTTACGTTAACAGCAATGTACATTTTCGCCTGTAACTCCACTCCTACTGGTGGAATTTTCAGAGCGATTCGCATCTGGCTACATTCCCTATACACATTATGCATTACTAGTTCCGTTGTGATAGGTCAGTAATTAACGGCACTTAACATCGACACAAATGTAGGTTTCCGCCTGTATGTTGGCTCGCTGTGGAGGAATTTTCGTTTAAATTCATATCTTGGACACTACACACATTCCATAGACGTACTGCAGGTTTCTTTGCACGCATTCAGTAATTAATGGCAATGTACGTGATGAACAATTACGTCTCAGCTCTCGTTGGATAGAGATATTTGATATCTGAGATTCGACACATAATAGCTACACAGTTTATGAGTTTGGTTGCGCCCGGCCAGTAATAAAGAGTACTTTACGTGATGACCAATGCACGTATTTTTTTCGCGATTGGCAGAATTTTCGTGCCGATTCATACCTGAGATATAATTTACAATTCCTACAAACAGGACGAGGCTCGTTGTGATCATTGAATGCTTAAGGGTACTTTAGATGAAACTCACATACTTTTTCACTTACATTTGCTCCCGCGTGGACCGTTTCGCGCAAATATTCATATCCGGTATCCCAAAAACACTGTTTATACACGTCATAAGCGTGATTGCAATAGAACAATAAATTAAGGGCACTTTACGCGGATAACAAAGCACGTTTTCTTTTGTATCGCGGCTCCCGTTTGAGGGATATTCGTGAAAATTCACATTTGCTACACAACGAACTTTACATGAAGACCAATGTACATACTCGCCTGTGTATCAGACCGCAGCATACAGAGTTCCGTCAAAATTCACATCTCGGACTGTACTCATATTACCTACACATCCTGTAAGTTTCTTTGCTAAGGACGGATAACTAAGGGCACTTTACGTAAAGCCACTGCACTTTTGCGCGTGTATCTCGTTTCGAAATGGAGGGATTTTCGAGAAAATTTAAATCTGGGACCCGATGCACATTCGCTACACGTGCTGTGACTGTTACTGTCATTGCTCAACATCTAAGGTCACTTTACAGGATGACCGACGTTCATCTGGGCCCGTATCTCGGCTCGTAATAGATGGATGTTCATCAAAATTCACATGTCTGATGCTACTCGCTTTCCATACACAAGTTAGAAGTTTCGTTGCGATTGGTCAGTAAACAAGGGCGCTTTACACGAAGACCAACGTACAATTTCACGCGTACCTCGGCTCGAAGTGACTTTACTTTGTCGAAATTCAAATATGGCACACTATGTGCATTTTCTGCACATGTTATGACATTCATTGCGATCAGTCAACAGTTGAGTGCACTTTGCATGAAGACCAATGACCGTTTTCACCTTTACCTGGGATCTCGTTGGAGGTATTTTTTTGATAAATTCGTATCTGATACACTACACACTTTCCCTACACGTGCTACTAAGTTTCGTAGCGTTCAATCAATAATTAATACCTTACATGAAGACGTTCATACGTTTTCACTTGCATCTCTGTTCTCAATGGAGGGAATCTCACACAAATTCACGTCTTTCATCCTGCACACCCTGCTTATAAATGTCATTAGCACGGTTAAGATAAGAAGATAAATAAATGCACCTTACATAAAAAAGGAAGTACTTTCTCGCGTATATCTTGGCGCGTATGGGGGGAATGTTCATAAAAATTCATACCTGGGATACTTCTCCCATTGTATACACAAATTACAAGTTTCGTTGCGATACGAGAATAATTAAGGGTAGCCTAATTCGCATGTAGGTAAAAGCAGTCAAGCAATCCCATTACAGGCCTGGACAGACCCTGGGAGTTCCAGAAGTTTGAGGCTCCAAGATTTAAGACAATCGGCACATGAAAGTGGTAAGGTTGTCAGCCCTACGCACCGGCCGCCTTTACCCCCCAGAAATATGCCTGGTACTCATTTCTGTTGGGGGCTAAGTCGACCCCAGGGCCATAGTGCGGCCAGACGGATCATTGTCAGGGGAAAATTCCAGTGACAACATCGGGAATCGAGCCCGCGACTTTACATGTAGACGGATATATATTTTCGCCCCTATTTCCGCGCTCCGTTGAGGGATTCTCGAAAAAAAATTACATTTTTCATCCCAAGGATATTAGTTTTACAGGTCGTGAGTACGGCTGAGAGAGGGCAGTAACTAAGTGCACTTTACAGAAGGGTCAACGTACCTTTTCCCCTATATCTCAGCCCCCTTGGGAGGGATTTCCGTAACAAATCACATCCGGTACCTTACACACATTTCCGTGACAAATCACATCCGGTACCTTACATACATTTCCGTGACAAATCACATCCGGTACCTTACACACATTTCCGTGACAAATCACATCCGGTACCTTACACACATTTCCGTGACAAATCACATCCGGTACCTTACACACATTTCCGTGACAAATCACATCCGGTACCTTACACACATTTCCGTGACAAATCACATCCGGTACCTTACACGCATTTCCGTGACAAATCACATCCGGTACCTTACACATATTTCCGTGACAAATCACATCCGGTACCTTACACACATTTCCGTGACAAATCACATCCGGTACCTTACACACATTTCCGTGACAAATCACATCCGGTACCTTACACACATTTCCATGACAAATCACATCCGGTACCTTACACACATTTCTTACACTCGCCATAAGGTTCGTTGCGATCTCTCAATAATTAAGGGTACTTTACGTGAAGAAAGTTGTGCTTTCCGCGTGTTCCGCGGCTTGTAATGAAGCGATTTTGGTCCATATTTGTACCTTAGGCACACAGCGTACTTCCTACACAAGTTCTAACTGTCAGTGCGGTACTTCTATAATTCAGGGAAATTCCTATGTAGGTCAACATACTTCTTGCCCTGTATTTCCTCTCCCCATGAACAGATTCTCGCGAAAGCTTACATTTCGCAACCTACACGCACTTCTCATACAGATACACGCATGGCTGTGTTAGCACAATTAAAGGCACTTTACAAGGATGCCAAATTATATTTCCGCCTACATTTCGGTTCCCACTGCGGGGATTTCCCTGAAACTTCACATCTCGGACACTATGCATATTCCACACAAGTTTTTAAGTTTTGTTATGACTGAGGAATAAGTAAGGTCATTTTGCATGAAGACGAATGTACCTTTGCTCCTGTACGTCTGGTCACACGCGTAACTTGGCTAATAGCACTGGGGGAAGGGGGGGGGGGGGCAAAATCGACCATGGGTATTAAAACTTTTAATTTACGAAGCAGCCAAACGCTGGTTTTTCACCTTTTCTCTTTTTACACCACCAAAATAATCCCTTAGAATATATTTCTATTTTTTATTTGCCCCTCTTCAACTCAGAAGCCAAAAAAAACATTCCTAGGTAAAAAAAAATATTGGGGGGCATTTGCCCCCCCTTGCACTCCCTGAGTTACAACCATGCCTCTGCTTGCGGTAGAGGAATTTTAGATACAACTCGTATATGAAAGACAGCACACATTCCCTACACATTTTATAAGTCTCATTTCGATTGGTCAATAATTAAGCGCACTTTGAATGGCCATACAAAATTTCAATAACCGACACAGAGTGGTGCTAGTACATCTGTTACCTCATACGTTCGCATATCCACTGCGGTAACTATGCAGCCGGTATACACCCACATTACAGACTCAAAGCTTTCCAGTCGTTGATTATCCAAGGCAAATGTTGCGCCATGCTGGAACACATTATGCTCCTTCATTTAAAGGCTCTTGTAATGCAAGAATATCAGAAAAGACAAACCTTCTTTAACCTTTCAGTGACGCAGGAGTTTTAAATTCCAAACGCTGCCAAGGACGGAAGGGTTCGATCCCCGATTGTGTCATTGGAATTTTTCATTGACACAATCCTGTCGGCCGCACTATGGCCCTGCGATCGACTCAGCCTTTAACAGAAATGAGTACCAGGAATATTTCCTGGGGGTAAAGGCGGTCGGTGCGTAGGGCTGACAACCTTACCACATTCATGTGCCAATTATCTAGAAATCTGGGAGCCTCAACCTCCTGGAAGCCTCAGAACCTGTCCAGGCCTGTAATGGGACTGCTTTACCTTTACCTAATACCCTCAAATACATTCACGATCTTAGGGTGCACCAGTCCCCATAACACGCGAAAAGCTGACGGTCCGTACACTGCAAAGAGGATGGCGTTGAAGTGTTAAAATCGTGGGTATATAGAGGGTGGATATAAAGCCCCAGTCTGTTGTGTAACATAAATAATTTTTGTGAATCCTATTCTACAAAACTCCGTAGCGCTTCTTAACCACCTGGTATAACGTCGCCCTGATTATGTACCAGCAGAACATTTAGTGAAAGAAATGATCGGGTACCTGTCAAATGAAGCCGGTGGGGGGCCTGTTGACCCCCTCTCTCCTTCAAGTGTAGCAGCATCACCTTTCTCTTCGCGTAGGCTGTACTCTATAAAGTTTTCTCGTTGTGTGGTAGGATATTCAGTTGTGTGTCTCTTGGAACGGCAGGTCAGCCATAGGATATGTGGCGTATACTGACAGGTGAGCGCTGTGACCAGAACTGAAACACTATTTAACCTTTTAAAGCCTAGCGGTAACTTTACATACGACCAGGTTTAACATTAAAAAATTCTACGTGGTTCCCACATTGCGTTTATGTGTTTTGTGTTGATCTCAGAACAAACAGCAACTTTTGCCTTATAAAACATTAAGAGATTGGTTTTTATAACCGAAGTGGAGAGTGTTTACAGCGCGGTACGCACTGAGTCCTTATATAAAACAGACACGCTTCGTGTTTAAAGGGTTAATTGTAAACAGTCTTTACTGCAATAACGACCGAAGTCCTGATATCTCTTATAAGGGACATGCAAATATATTCACCGGAGAAGAGATGGGCGGGTAATGTAGCATTTATGGAAAAGATGAGGTGCGTGCTTGGGTTACAGTGTTAGTTTGCAAACTGAAAGAAAGCTAGAAGCTGATGGCGTTTCGCATAAATTGAAGTGTAATATTAAAATGAATCTGGAAAGATATGATCTGTGAAGGTGGATAAAATTAATGTGGCTCAGGTTAGGATCCAGTGGTGGGCTGTTGCTAAACGAAACAGTGAATATGTGGAATTGATTAGGGACCAATAGCTTCCAAAAAGTGTCTTTTTCATGATGTCTGGGTACTCTTCAATTATTTTAAATTAACGTAAATGTGTGGAATAACCTCAATCAGAAGTCCGGCACTGTATCTCTGCCTTAGTATCTAGGCGTATCTGAGGAAGAGACACGACTAGATATTACACTGGCAGGTGTGTACCCAAAACTTTCATTGGTGGGGAGGGGAGCGGGGAAGTGCTGACCCTAAGGCTGTATATAAGTTATATTTGATTTTAAAAATTGTGTTATTAAAATCATGTCGTAAGTATAAACGCATCATAACGGTTCGAAACTGCATTTACATGCATACAAATATAACTGCATGTTCCATGACTCACTCCTCTCATTTAAATCACATGGCCTAATCTTTTTGGTTCTTTTTTAATTTCATGTAAAACATCCTAAGTATTTCATTCTACTTTTGAAAATACTAACGTACTAGTTATCATCCGATTTTAGTGGCTGATTTAGGCTGATGGGTAAATCATGCAGAACGTTTGATATCATTGCATCTACAAAATCTGTTTTTTTAGAATTTCGATTTGGTGGAGGCTACAGCCCGGCAGCCTCCCTGCCCAACTGGGTGCGGCCCTGACTGCACGTCTGCTTATCGAACGTGTAATTTTTGGAAAAAGAACTTACTTTAAAATTTAATAAGCGTTGGGAGCCAGGAGGGCTCAGTCGATATGGTGACTTGGTTAAGGGCTAGACGATCGAGAAATTTTCGTTCGATTCCCTAGAGAGAAAAATTTTTTTTCTTCTTTCTAAAGGGTCCAGGTTGCCTCTTGGGCCCACCATTATTTAATGGGTAATGGGGACTTCTTCCGGGGAGTAAAGCGGACGCAGCCTGAAGCCAACCACTCACTACATCATATGCCCAGGCTAATGAGTGCAGATGTACTTCTGATCCTCGATACGCCCCCGTGCATTGCACAGGGACACATTTACCACTACTTACTTCTAACCACTACAGTTTACGCTCCTGCACTCACAGACTACTTTGAATTCTTCCGACCCACTTGCAGTTCCAGCACCGTGATTTGCATACATTCTTTTGTTGGAGGCAAACTGAACGTATAACTTTATTCCGGTCTACTGGGCAAGGATTTCGCATTGTACTCCACTGTGGAGTACAAATATAAATTGACATCGTTTCAAAATGCATTCTTTTTTACTTGGGATTTGCCATTGGCCTTCGTGCTCCCTGTTGTGAGATTTATTCCTGCTTCTGTCAATCTAGTAACATATATACTTCCTGTTAGGCTGATAACATTATCAACAACGAAATCCGTTTCAAACGAACGATGCGGATCATAAGGCGATTGCTTGTTAGGGTTTCAGTCATAATAATTACTGTTGTTATTATTATCATCATCTTTTTTTGTGTATTTGCTGTTTTGTTTTCGTGTACTTACACTATTTTTGTGTTTCATTTGTGTGTTTGTGCTGGCTTCATGATAGGCACTCGTGTAGTTAAGCCTGCACGTTAATAAACGCCCATTAAATTGAATTCTTCTTCTTCTGCACGGTGCTGCAGCTCTGGGTGGGCCTTGGCCTCCCCGATCAGCCTCCACTGATCCCTATTTCTCGCCTTCTCTGTCCAACTTCTGATTCCCATTCTTCTTAGGTTATCAGGCACATCATCTATCCATCTTAATCTAGGTCTTCCTATCGTTCTCTTAGCATACAGTTTTCCCTTCAGCACTCTTTTGGGCATGGCGGTCTCATCCATCCTCTCTACATGACCTAGTCACTGTATTCTTTGTGCTTTTATAAACCTGACTATATCCTCTCCTCCCGTAAACCTGTACAACTCACTATTATATCTTATTCGCCATACCCCGCTTTCTATCACTGGCCCATATATCTGACGCAGTACCTTCCTTTCAAACCTCCTCAGAGCATTCTCTTTTGTGTCTATTAACGTCCACGTTTCTGCCCCATAGGTCACTGTTGGCCTTGTTAACGTTTTGTATATTTGTATAGGGGTATCAATGAGTTTAAGAGGGGGTACCAGCCTAGAACTAATGTAGTAAAGGATGAGAAGGGTGACCTGGTTGCAGACTCCCACAGTATTTTGGCTAGGTGGAGGAATCATTTCTCCCAGCTGTTCAATATACACGGGGTTAATGATGTTAGGCAGATTGAAGTACACACAGCAGAGCCACTAGTGCCTGAGCCCAGTGCCTTTGTGGTTGAGATGGCTATTGGAAAACTAAAAAGCCACAAATCACCAGGTATTGATCAGATTCCAGCAGAATTGATTAAAGCAGGGGGTAGGATTATTCGGTCTGAAATCCATAAACTTATTATTTCTATTTGGAATAAGGAGGAATTGCCTGAGGAATGGAAGGAGTCGGTCATTGTGCCTATTTATAAGAAGGGTGATAAGACAGATTGCAATAATTATCGAGGCATATCACTTTTGTCGACTACGTACAAAATTCTATCCAACATCCTTTTGTCAAGGTTAACTCCATATGCAGAGGAAATTATTGGGGATCATCAGTGTGGATTTCGACGTAACAGGTCAACCACTGATCATATATTCAGCATTCGTCAAATACTTGAGAAAAAATGGGAATACAATGAGGCAGTTCATCAGCTATTTATAGACTTCAAGAAAGCCTATGATTCAGTTAGGAGGGAGGTCTTGTATAATATTCTCATTGAGTTCGGTATCCCCATGAAACTAGTAAGGTTAATAAAAATGTGCCTAAGTGAAACATATAGCAGAGTTCGGGTAGGCAAACATCTGTCTGACACGTTCCCTATTAAGAATGGCTTGAAACAAGGAGATGCTCTGTCGCCATTGCTTTTCAACTTTGCTTTAGAATATGCCATTAGGAGGGTTCAGGCAAACCGGGAGGGATCGAAATTGAATGGTACACATCAGCTTCTGGTTTATGCTGATGATGTTAATATATTGGGCGGAAGCGTACATAGCATAAAGAAAAATGCAGAAGATTTAATTATTACTAGTAAGGAGATTGGTCTAGAAGTAAATGCTGAGAAAACTAAGTACATGGTCATGTCTCGAAATCAGAATGCACGACACAATCACAACATAAATATAGATAATAAATCCTTTGAAAGGGTAGAAGAATTCAAATATTTGGGAGCAACCCTAACGAATCGAAACTCCATTCATGAAGAAATTAAGAGCAGATTGAAGTCGGGGAATGCTTGCTATCATTCGGTGCAGAATCTTTTGTCTTCCAGGTTGCTATCCAAAAACACAAAGATTAGGGTATACAGAACTATAATTTTACCTGTTGTTCTGTATGGATGCGAAACTTGGTCTCTCACACTGAGGGAGGAACAAAGACTGAGGGTGTTCGAGAATAGGGTGCTGAGGAGGATATTTGGGCCTAAGAGGGACGAGGCGACAGGGGAGTGGAGAAGACTATATAACGAGGAACTTAATGACCTGTACTCATCACCAAATATTATTCGGGTAATCAAATCGAGAAGACTGAGATGGGCGGGGCATGTGGCACGTATGGGGGAGGAGAGAGGTGCATACCGGATTTTGGTGGGGAGACCCGAGGGAAGGCGACCACTTGGGAGACCCAGGCGTAGATGGGAGGATAATATTAAGATGGACATTCGGGAAGTGGGATGGGAGGACATGAACTGGATTGATCTGGCTCAGGATAGGGACAGGTGGCGGGCTCTTGTGAATGCGGTAATGAACCTTCGGGTTCCATAAAATGCGGGGAATTTCTTGACTAGCTGAGAAACTGTTAGCTTCTCAAGAAGGCCTCTGCTCCATGGAGTTAGTTAGTTATATTTGTAATTTTGATCTTCTCATTAAATTGAATTATTGTTATTATTATATTAACATTACATATTACCACGTTATTGTAGACAGTGTATATATGTATATAAGCATGTTTTAGCTGTTTTTCAAACAATGATAAATGTGTGCTTTATATAACCTGTTTTAATACTCTACAGGCTGCAGTTTTCCACCTTCAGTGCTTCTGTACATTTGTCTGTTCCTTACAGTTAACCTTCAGTATCGTTTAACATATTTAATCTATTGTGTTCGCGGTATTTTCGTAGGCCTATTATGTTTGTCACAGCAATTTCTCAGAAGGTTTAAAATTTACTGAATTCCATTTTATTGCAAGAACTCAGAATGAGACCTCATCATGTTTTATTTACAAACAAAATAAATTACAGTACGTGTTTCGATTTATCAGTTTTTGTTTTATGTGTAATGGATTAGCATTTTGAACCATTCGTATTATTCATTTGTGAATTTGGAAGTGAAACTTTATGTGTTTTCTCTTATTTTAGAATTTCCTTAAGTTTCACTGTAGATTAACCTTTTAAAGCCTAGCAGGTACTTTACGTAGCACCTGGTTTAAAGCTGAAAAATTCTACATTGCACTGATAGTGCCTTTATGTGTTTTGTACGGATCTCAGAACAAACAGCAACTTTTGCCTTATAAAACATTAAGAGACTGGTTTTTATAACCGAAGTGGAGAGTGTTTACAGCGCGGTACGCATTGAGTCCTTATATAAAACAGATTACCTTTCGTCTTCAAAGGGTTAAGAATAGACATATGTTGTTGAATTTACGGATCTGCTCAGCTGGATGGCTTGAATTAAGCTTAACGTGTCACATTATTACATCCTGTAGTGTCTCAGCTGTTCAATACAGTGACATTAATCATCTAGAAGTTTAGGGCGGTTATCATGAGACCAAAGACACTGGTGTGTGTAGGTCAGAGCCCTCTACGTACTTTTGATATAGAGTTCGCTTAATGGAGTCTCTGACAAGAAGAAGATAAATGTCATGATTTGAAAAATTTACGCAAAATAATTACGTAAATTTGGTTCAAGTACGGCTACCACAAGATTTCGTAAATTAATTAAATACCTAAATAATACAGGAATTGACTGATTACAGAGGTTCCCTTGTGTACGCTGCTTTGCATTACTATATTAATTTTAACTGTACACGCATTGTGCAATTAACTGCTGTAACGCCAGCGTTGGTGCACTGTACGGACCTTTAATTTCTCAAGTGTTGCCGGCCTCGCTGCACTGTTGCTTCGTGAGTGACGATACTCTAAATTTACAACTGTTCCTTCCTGGTCAGTAGTTGTAATTTAAACCATTGTAATTGAATGGATAAGCAGTACATTTATGTAACAAATTCGGTCATTTTTATACCTAACGAATTGGTAAAACGCAAACCCATCACTCCAGACCATCTTTCTCCGCCTGTAATTTACTAGGGCACGCTAGTGTTAGCGGATCAATTACAGCACTAGTCATTTGAAAAAGGCAAACTGCCTTTCCCTTTCCCTAAAGGCGTAGGGCGAGAGGAGTTGTAACTCCACCCATCCTTAACCTTGGCACCCACTAAACAAGTGGCTTGTTGGGCCAATTAGCCGGTCCAGACACTTCGGAGAAAAAACAAATCCTTTTACCCCTGCTGGTAATCGAACTGCATAATCTCGGTGGTCCACCCCTTAGCCTACTCCCTATACCGACTGAGCCATCGCCGTTCCCGGTAGTCATAAGAAAGCTTGTCAATAACTGGTGGGTGTGGTAAGAAAAGAAAGGAAAAGAACAGAAGAAAAGAGAGGTAGTTTTGCTTTTGTATGGAACTGGTAGAGGGGTAAGTGACGGACTGGTTGGCAACAGAAAGCAGGTGAACGGCCCCAGTAGCTATAAGCCAGAGAGCTAATGGAAGAATTTGGAAGAGGGGTGGTGAGAAACGTGAGTTATAAGTGGTTCACGTCCCTTGGTTCGGACATAGGGACACACTCCGTGAATTCACGCAGAGCTTCGTTATGCTGGATGGTGTAGCAGTCTCGAATGTACCCCCACCTTATCGATGGAATATTTAGCCGAGTGAACTAGACATCATGGCGGCGGCAGCCCACCTCCTTGCAGGGACACCCGTAGACAGATGCTAAGTGAGGTGCCGGGCGAAGACAGACACCTGGCCCTCCATGTTGGGGTTGTGCGTGTGGCTGATATCCTAACCTCGTAAAAACTAAATTGTCTTGAAACCCTGGCAAAGCTGGATGCTACGGACTGACAAACGACCGAAATGCTGTAAGCGAAACGAAGTGTAGGAGCAGCAAAATTTTACACGGACAAAGGGGAGTCACTGCATGTGCAAAACCAACGACGCTTTCCTGCAGCCGTCAAGTTGACATTTGCTGAAGCCAAAAATATTTGTAATGGATATGGGGTATATTTTTTTGGAGGTTGAAACTCATTGTTATCTAGTCAACCCCTCCCCTGACTGGTTAAACATAACAATATCACGTGTAAATAATCTAAACTTCTACGCAGAATGGAGAAGCATACTGAAATTAACATTTTTCTGATTAGAGGACAGGTCTAAAAGTACATATTTGTATTAAATTAACCTTTTAAAGACGAAAGGTAGTCTGTTTCACATATGGACTCAGCTCGTACCGGGCTGTAAACATTCTGCATCTCGGTTATAAAACTGCATGATATATAACGTAAATGCTGCTTTTTGTTCTGAGATCCACAGAAAACATATACACGCAACGTCAGTATAATGTGGAACTTTTGAATGTTAAACCAGGTGCTACGCAAAGTACCCGCTAGGCTTTAAAAGGTTAACGAACAGAGCCATCGATCACAACTCAATTTTCTTCCAGTTATTTAACATTTAACACTACACCTTCCGGCCCACATGGCTATTATCATCTATACTGCAAATCACAAAAAAAAAATTTGAGGAAGTTTTCTAATACCTGACAATCGCCCATGCAGGCCGAAACATGTAGTATCAAATATTAAATACCTGAAAGAAAATTGAGTTGTAATCGACGGCTCTGTTAATTAATTTAATTTACATGTCTCACAAGAGGATAAACAAGCTGAAGTTAAACATTTGTATGCATTTTGGACACCTGTGTTCTTAATTTGCAAATGGACTGTGAAACTTGATCAGGCGCTCAGAAACAGCGCTTGAAGTAGCACGCCAGTATTGCGGATAGCTGTGTGTTCGGGCCGTATCCATCAAATTGTATGGATTAGGCTTCTGCTGAATAGCTGGTTGATTAAGTCGTTGAGTTTGTCTCTTAGTTACTTAACGTATCTGAAGTTTCCCTACGGGTGATATGACGTCACAGAACTGGCAGAAATACATCACGGTTTCGAAGAATCCTGCCATACTCATCTTCTGAATAGAGGTGTTATTGTACCATGAAGATGGAAGCACAATATCCCTCCGAAAATTTGGCAAATTTATACCAGACTCTATGACATCACATCCCAGATCCCTTATTTATAGCCGCCGCTGTGAGACACGATCAGTTAATTGCTGATCCAACGATTTTATTTTCTAAAAATGTGCTGTAGACTCATTTTCTTGTCATGTGTAACCTTATCATGCCAAACTGCAGGTTTCTTGTCATGTGTAACCTTATCATGCCAAACTGCAGGTTTCTTGTCATGTGTAACCTTATCATGCCAAACTGCAGGTTTCTTGTCATGTGTAACCTTATCATGCCAAACTGCAGGTTTGCTTTCCTCTTCAAGCGTGAACAAATCCCAGGTGCCAGGTCGCCGTAGTCACTAAATTTTGTACTGTGGCAACCAATATTTTTTGGTCATCAGCATGGAATTTGCTTCAATGTCACCGTTCCGGTGCCTAGAATTTTGACGTAACGTCTACACGTTTCAAAAATTTGTGCATCGGTTTTCTACTGGCGCTCGCCAAAGTCAGCTGAATATGCAAAATACGTAACACGAATGACCGCAGTGTGAGGGAGAAATCGGGACGAACTGTAATCTGCCAAGAGAAATCCACGCATTCGTTTGTGGTTCATCGCATCTGATAGGTGTGACAGAGTCTGTAACAGCCAAAACGCGTGACACTATCAGCTTAGGAAAGTTCCGACGATTTGATCTGCCATCTTCTGGAATATTACGCACCATAGAGTGGTAATTCTGTACCGACGTTTCGGGACAACCTCTCGGTCCCACCTTCAAAGGCCAACAATTCCAAGAAAAAAGTTTCTTCATGGACTTAATGACCCTTGAAGATGGGACCGAAAGTTTGTCCCGAAACGTCGGTACATAATTACCACTCTACGCTGCGTAATATCCCAGAAGAGCGAAGATCTCCTCAACATATCGGCGGAAGCCTGAAATCACGCGACGACGATTTAACTACACTTTATTAGCTGAATAGGTTTAGTAGCATGGATGATTATGTATGATCAATTTGGTGGTACGTAAAAGGGAAAGGTTGTGGCCTATTTTAAGACACTACATACTAACATTCACTTGAATGAATTGAGAAACAGTACAAAAAGCATTAATCACCAACAAATGCACAAAGAGTTTTTTCATCAATTGTAAATACACACTCCTACATATTTCGACACTGCTGGGTCATCTTCAGGGAGAAACTTTCCGTTGTCGTTACGCTAGGTTGCACTATACAGTTGAGCGAGAATGTGCTCACTCAACTGTATAGTGCAACCTAGCATAACGACAACGGAAAGTTTCTCCCTGAAGATGACCCAGCAGGGTCGAAACATGTAGGAGTGTGTATTTACAATTGATGAAAAAACTCTTTGTGCATTTGTTGGTGATTAATGCT
>BLKM01002848.1:1141641-1177568 GCA_013340265.1 Coptotermes formosanus
CAGAGACAGTAGTTTTGTTGCCTTGATTTTAACTTCAGCCAGTGGAATTTGCACCACAAGAGAGACAGTAGTTTTGTTGCCTTGATTTTAACTTCAGCCAGTGGAATTTGTTCCACAGCAGATAGAGTGGTTGTACTGTCATTGCTTTAACTTCTGGAATTAGACACTGAAATTGCAAAGGAATTTGTTCCCCAGGATACATAACAATTATAGTAAGTTACAGAGGTAATGAGAAAGATTTTATAATAAATGTTATTGCTAAAATTTTTAAACCTCAACGAGATTCACTTTAAAGCAGTTCCTTTCGGAAGCAACACAACGCTAAAGGCGGTCCTTCCACCCCGTAAGCACTGCCGTTCTTCTGTGAGGTTCTTTAATGTGTCGCTAACGGCTCTCTCTATGTTGCCGATCGTGTCGAAATTATGCCTTTGTAAACGGTTCTTGATCCTCGGGAAGAGACCAAGTCAAATGGGGACAGATTTGGGGAACACAGGTGCTGGGAAACCACAGAAATATTCTTGGATGTCTGAAATTCCCTCACAGAAAACGCACTGTAACAGGCTTTTCGGCACAGTTTTGGCGCAAACTTTCCGCATACCCAAATACGTGCCTACGTCATTTGCCCAATCTCTTTCGAAAGAATCAATGTACCAGGTTTATCTGATCTTAGCTGTAAAATAGAGACAAATTGCTTTTACAATGTATTATTTGCTAGCTGATACAAGGGAACTGTCATCCATCCGCAGTCACTTACTTTCATTGAACGGTAGTGTTATCTTTTAATACTGATCTCCATATGTGTGCTTTGATGTCTTTCTCTTCGCTGAAACACTTGCATGCATAAAGAACTCGACCGATTTACATATGAACATTTCAACATACATGGCAGCCACCACACGGTAACAGTGCGCTCTGGTGAACTGTAAGTCCGCACTAGTGTCACTGAATTTGAAACACTGAAACTTTGTGTGATGACAGACAAAAATATTATGACAAATGATATTACAGTTGTGACATACGAATTAACTGGTGCAGTTAAAGAAACCTGATTTGAGACTTCCGCTCTTCTGCGATGTTACACAGCATAGATTCTTAGTTAGCTACCGACGTTTCGGGACGAACTTTCGGTTCCCATCTTCAAGGATCAAGAAGTCCAAAAAGAATTCTTGGACTGCTGACTATTGAAGAGGGGACCGACATGTTGTCCCGAAACGTCGGTAGCTAACTACCAATCTACTCTGCGTGACAACCCAGCAGTGCGAAGACCTCATTTACACCACGGCAGGAGCCTGAAATGACGCATAAACTGATTTCTACTCGTCATAAATTTGCTACGGTTTTAGGCATTATTTTTCCGCATACCAAGTGTGCATGATACTTTCTTGTAGTGCAAATTTACAAGCACGATGACGCCAACAGTTTCATTTTATGTTTGAAAGTTTTACGAAATACAGCCTATATGTGTGCTATTATCAATTACAAAAATGTGAAAGTCACTCTTTCTAATACAGCAGTGTAATTCCTACAGATCTAAACGAAGCGAAGCAGTCACCTGGACCGTAGTTTTGACAGTTATGAAAGCAAAGGCCGAAATTGGTCACCTACTTGCACCAGTTACATCCACTTCCAATGTTTACAGTTTACTTCCCTAAAAGGCACCTTAGAGTTATCCCAGCGTGTACCCATCGATTTTCTAACTGACAATTTTTCAAAAGTTTTCCACGCCAAAATTCTGTAGATTTTTTACCTATCCTAGCTGTATCACTTGCTTACATAATCCACCCATATTACACCATTATAACCATATCAGTTGGCGTAATTCCCTTTTGCTTCTCAAATTAAATAAATTCTTTAGTGCCCAGTCTTCAGACACTTGCAATTCATAGCTTTCTGTCAATGTCATAAATTATGAATCACACCCATAGAAAATAACTTCAATTATTATTCCTTCGTGCCTGTTACTTTCTTAGACGTAATGTCAAGGCCTAAGTCATCTCTAGACAGGTGTTACTCTATTAAAAACAGGTTAAACAACGGAAATTACATTTACTCTGAAGGTCATTTTGCAATCAAAACCAGCGACCTTTCGCTACGTTAAACTATAAAAATGATTTATATAACCAATTTGTCAAACCCTTCAGGATATTACTCTGTGAAAAGGATGTGGTACCCTTAATTGCGTAGGCTAACTAAAATAATTCGTTTAGTTAGTTGTCAGTGTAGACTATCATACTAATTTGTTTAGTTACTTGTCCGTGTAGACTATCATACTAATTTGTTTAGTTAGTTGTCCATGTAGACTATCATACTAATTTGTTTAGTTAGTTGTCCGTGTAGACTATCATACTAACTTGTTTAGTTAGTTGTCCGTGTAGACTATGATACTAATTTGTTTAGTCAGTTGTCCGCGTAGACTATCATAATAATTTGTTTACTTGGTTGTCCGTATAGACTATGATACTAATTTGTTTAGTCAGTTGTTCGTGTAGACTATGATACTAATTTGTTTAGTTAGTTGTCCGTGTAGACTACGATACTAATTTGTTTAGTCAGTTGTCCGTGTAGACTATGATACTAATTTGTTTAGTTAGTTGTCCGTGTAGACTATCATACGATGGATATCTTTTGAGGTGCGACTGCGGGCCGAACAGGTAAAATAAACGCATTACGTACACCTTATGACGTAACATTTTCAGAGACCGAACTGGCACTTGTGTGGGTCAGGACCTTTCTGTATATTTTAACGCCGACTTCGTTGTCTTAGCGAGATTAAAAAGCAAAACATTTTCTTGAGCGTCATACTTTTTAAAACATAGGCCAAATCCTTACACAGGATTGCACTTTGTGTATCGGATTACGTTTAGGGCAAATATAAAGTACGAGTACATGAAGATTTGATACCCACAGCTGCGTTTTTTGTCAACCAAAAGTAACAAAAAGAAAAGGAAAGGAAAAGAAATTTCGAGGGGAATATATACGCCCAAGAGAGGGGACCTAAGAAATGGATGGAGAAAATTGCATATACAGAATTTTTAACAATTTGTACACTGTGCCAAGTAATACCACATCAATAAAATCAAGGAGGGTGATAAGACTGGAGCATACAGAGCGAATGGAAGAAATGAAATTGTAGCGAGGATTCCATTCAGAAAGTCTTAGAGTCACAGGCGTAGATGTGAGAATCACAGTGAATGTTAAACACTGATGAACATGTATGGTGCATTCATGTGCCTTAGAAAATGATCATTAAGAAACACTGGCTGCATCGGCTCATTTAGCTGAGAAAATGGTCTAAAGGTAAGATGGGACAGTGTGTTCAACTGTCTGAGAAAATGTTCCGAAGGCAAGATGGATTGGGTGGGTTCAACTAGCTGAGAAAATGGCCCACAGGCAAGATGGTACGGTGGGTTCAACTGTCTGAGAAAGTGGTACAAAGGAAAGATGGGTGTGGTGGTTAAGAAAATGGTCTAAAGGCACGATGGTGGGTTCAACTGTCTGAGAAAGTGGTACAAAGGAAATATGTGCAAGCTGAGTTCAAATATCTCAAAAAAAATGGCCCAAAAGCAAGAAGAGCTCGATGGGTTTAAACTAGCTCAGAAAATGGTCCAATCTGCACATTTGTGCGATCGCGGAGAATTTCATAACCAGCTGAGTCACTATCGATTTTCCAAGAAACAGATTGCATGCTGAAACGGTAAAAGCTAAGATAGCGAAAGTAAGGCGTTCTTGTACAAACTTCTGCAGTGTCAGTATCACACTTGTTACAAACCGTTATTCAGTAGCAATACGAGAACTCGTTTATTTCACATTACTGGAGTTTTACCCGTAAATTCTCATTCCCAAGTCAGCAACATCACCCTTGATTTCAGACTTCCGCCGCGACATTGATGAGATCTGCGCCCTTCTAGGGTATTATGCAACGTCGAAAGGTAATCCTTTACCGACGTTTCGGGACACGTATCGGTCCCATCTTCAAGGTCCACCCTTGAAGATGGGACCGATACACTGTCCCGAAACGTCTGTAAAGAATTACGTACCATTCGACGCTGCGTAATACAGCAGAAGAGTGCAGATCTCAATATTGCCCTTCTTCAGAAATCCTCTCTTCATTACAAAGTTTTCAGGCGTTACAAATTTCATTCCAGGAACTGACTGGGCGTGTATTCGATGCCGACTCGAGTATGTCTGGCGGGTTTACGTCCCCAATCCATCTGTAACTTGTCTTTCAGTTTACGCAATAGGGGCGTTGCTGTCCGCTTTCACTTCACCTTCACAGTGAACATGTCTCTGACATGTTTATGTTTTACTTGTGCTTCGTACGAGAATGAGACTTGATATTCCACGAACATAAACTGAACACCTTGAAGCACAGACAGCTGAGGAGAGCCACTGGGTCTAAAGGGAGACGAACAATTTGAGAATGCCAGAACTTCTACAATGAAGTGCTTCACATATGAAACTTTTGGTTCTCAGGGAGGTGACAATTTACGACTACAGTATTCCGAGTTACAAAACTTTGCACGCAATCACTAGACAGATACCGACGTTTCGAAAGAACCTACTTCCCCCATACTCTACCCTAAATAAGAGCTAATAAGTTCTTCTGAAACGTTGGTATCTACCCGACAAACTACATGTCGCCTCATCCCAGAAGGCTATGTCTCCCAGACATAATTAATGAGCTCCAGCAAACGTCATTAGGGTAAAGGTAAAGGTATAAATTTCACGCTAGAACAGGCCACGGGGGCTCAGAGAGGGAGTAGAATTAATCTATACTCTTTCTTTAACTTCGGGGCTAGATGGGGTGGGTGGTTAAGGTCACGACCCGGCCGCTTTACCCCCGGGAAGGAGACCGGTACCTATTGTACAGGGAGGCTGGGTGGGCCCCAGGGCCGGTCTGGACGGGTGCAGAAAGTCTTGCCACTACCGTTATTCGAACCCCGGACCGTCCAGTCCGTAGCGTGTCGAGATCCAGTGCTGGGCTCTTGTGAACACGGCGAAAGGCACGATAAATAGTAAATTAACATGCGAGTTGTGACGGTACCGCAGAGGTGCTGTAGAAGCACCGGTTCTTACGGGGTGTGAACCTACGATATTGCATATTTGGTCCCAACGTTTCAACAGCTCTACGCTGTCTCAAAACGTCGGGAATTAAATACCGAGTGACGCAGTCTCACGTTATATAAAAACTGATTCTAAGTTACGGCGTTGAATATGAAGACTACGATGTGCGGTGCGCTATTCTGTATTTTGGTAAAATGTTAACGACGTTTCGGATGTACATGATACCTAAATCTTGTAACCTGTACAGACTGCACGGCGTCAAAACCCGTAAATCATATTCTTTCCAATCAATAAATCGATGTCAACGTGCTTTCTTTGAAATATACTGTTATTTCATTGCGTTATACTCACGTTATTCCACGCACTACTGACGCAACTCTCAAGACAAATCTTATTTCTCTCTCGGATCCGTTGTTTTGTTTCAAGACAGTCACTTCTGCTTACTCAGTCTGCCCTATCACGATCTGGGGTCAACCTCGGGTCACTGCACAGCAATACGTAAACAAATATCCAAATTTAATCTCCGCACACCAATAAATATATACCAACACGTCTGTTCAGTACGGTGTAGCGAACCGAGACATTTCCTAATGACTGAATCTTACTATTCGCTCGCAACTCGACGTTACCACACAAAGTGTCCGAAGTCATTATGGTCTTCAGCCTTCAGATAATGCTAGGTTTAAGTAAAGAGTAGGGCTGTGGAGTCGGAGTCGGAAGGAATTTTAGGTGGAGTCGGAGTCGGAAGGAGTTTTTAGGTGGAGTCGGAGTCGGAAGGAATTTTAGGTGGAGTCGGAGTCGGAAGGAGTTTTTAGGTGGAGTCGGAGTGGGTAAAAATGTACAGACTCCGACTCCGACCTCAGTCTAAAATCTTATTTAGATACTCCAATTCCAGAGCCCTGATAGCTACAGTAATCATTCGACTTACGCTTAAATATAGGTTATAAGTCTAAAAAGCAGCCTGATGATTCACGTGGTGGTGACAAAATGTCTTATAGGTTTACCGCTATTAATACATATTGAGCCTTTATGAAGGAGTCGGAGTCGGAGTTTTAAAAATCGAGGGGTCGGAGTCGGAGCTTTTGTGTACCGACTCCACAGCCCTGGTAAAAAATGTCTTCTTGCATCTCTACACTAGTCGTTTATAAAGCTTCGAATCGAAACCAAACAAGAGTTAGAAGTTAGGAAAGAGAAAAAAGCGATTATGTCGGAACATTTAAAACGATATTTGGTTTATAATGCTTAGAAACATTGTTCTTTTAATACTGGACATTCAGTCGAGAGATTGAGGTATATAATGAATATATATATATATATATATATATATAGTTGATATCTTTAGTCTTCTGGGATGTTACGCAGCGTAGATTGGTAGTTACCGACGTTTCGAGACAACATACCAGTCCCAGAAAAGTTACTATAATAAAGACAAAAGTTGCCGAGCGGTCTCAGGTGTGGGTCTGCGGCCACTTGCATGCTGGGATTGCGGGTTCGAATCTCGCTGAGTGCATGGATGTCTGTCTCTTGTGAGTATTGTGTGTTGTCAAGTAGAGGTCTCTACTCCTGGCTGATCCCTCGTCCAGAGGAGTCCTACCGGGTGTGGTGTGTCTCAGTGTGATCGTGAAGCCTCGACAATGAGGAAGCCCTGGCCCACTACGGAATGTTGCGCCATGGAAAGAAATAATGGCAAAGCGCATCTAAAAACGTATAATTATGAATTATATTTATAAGGAAGCTAATCTGCCATAGATGTAGCATAGTGTGCAGCGATATTGCTCATTTATCAACGTTGCACCCAGTACATGTTGTGGCCTATTTTATTTTGGTTGGACTTCCTGTTCCAAACTAGGCTTTTTTTACTTAAAGGAAGGATTCATGAAAAAGTTTGCTTTACCGTGGAACGAGCGTAGGAGGCAGTCTAGCATTATTTAATACAACAGCAGTTTCGTGATTGAATGAATCCTCATGGCTATACGACGTATTACTAACGGGCCAACTTGCAGCCAGTAAAATGTCACAGTTCGGTCAAGGATAACCAGGCAGTTTGCAACACTGCGTACTGGGTTTGCACATGTATAGTTAGCAACATAATAATTACATTTCTTGACATACACAGATAAAACAATACAACGCCACGAAATAATATTTTCAGAATTATTAATGTGTTTGCGTGTTTGAAAAAGCACGATCAGAAGCGATGATATTAGAGATAACTCATATTCACTGTTGCACAAATGACCCTACAGTGTCTGTTCTTAACAAGTATGATCAGAATGCTGGTCCTTTTGTTGCCTGTTAGATGAGATGCTGTACATACGTACTGCCACACAGACTTATTACATATGTACACGTCGTACTTAATTATTCGGGTAATCAAATCGAGAAGAATGAGATGAGCGGGCATGTAGCACGTATGCGGGAAAAGAGAGGTGCATACAGGGTTTTGGTGGGGACACCTGAGGGAGGGCGACCACTTGGGAGACCCAGGCATAGGTAGGACAATATTAAAATGGATCTTCAAGACGTGGGATGGGGCATGGACTGGATTGAGCTGCCTGAGGATAGGGACAAGTGGTGGGCTCTTGTGAATGCGGTAATGAACCTCCGGGTTCCATAAAATGAGGGGAATTTCTTGACTAGCTGAGAAACTGTTAGCTTCTCAAGAAGGCCTCTGCTCCATGGAGTTAGTTAGTTAGTTAGTTAGTTAGTTAGTTAGTTAGTTAGTTAGTTAGTTAGTTAGTTAGTTAGTTAGTTAGTTAGTTAGTTAGTTAGTACACGTCGTACTTAGTGACAGGGAAAAATACATTTTTTGCAGTCGAAAATAATTAGATTCAATTGAGAGTTTGAGGAGACGTATTGACGTATTGACGTATTTTAAATTACTTTCAAAACGCAAGAGGATACGCTAGTAGACTTCACCAAATAGACAGACGCCTAAGGGAACGTCGAAAATAAATTGAAAGAAAGAGAGAACGGAAAGAAGGCTGAAGGAAGGAAAGACTTTTACGGGAAAATGAAAAAAGAAAGAAACAAAATACAAGAAAGACCATAAATTAAGAAGTTATTTGTGTCGAGATTAACGGAAGATAGTGTCACGGGAAAATATTAAACATAAATACAAACGGCAATATGTTCCCTTTTAACAATGCGTTATCAACCGCATAATTTATACAGCGCTGAATGAAAAGTACAAAGGTGGATAATAAATCACGAAAGGCACGGTAGAACCCGGCCACAGCATGTTACGCAATCCAGTATCAACATTTAGCTGCCAGGACTGAGAAAATGCATAACACATCCGTCAGGATAGAGGATATACAGAGTCATAAACGAATTTGGACCAACTTAAATGTGAAATCACAATGCTAACCGCGATATTCAGTGAAGAAAAGTAGTAATTAAATAATGTAAAAGATGGTACATTATACATTGCATGATTTAAGGGTTTAAAGCGGGCTGGTTACTAAACGGTGTTCCGAAAGGTAGACAACTCTCCGCCATTCGCAAGTCTTGAGTCTTCATGAATATGGCTGTGAGAAACTGAAATCTCCTAATGTCGTATCATCTATAAAAAGGAGTAGAAGAGGAAAACGATGTAGGGAAACTTCCTGCTTAAGCTTTCTGTTGTCACTGTGATATTAACAGGTCACAAACAGGTGCAAGAGGGCCGCTAACCAACAGTGCAACTTGTCACTGTATCGATGTGCGTGCAAACTGGTTGGAGAAAGAAGGTTTATACTGAGACCGTGTCAAGCAGTGCAAGAAATGCTTCAACACTTGACTCTAGAATATTTTTGAGGAAGTGAAATCGAGGAAGTAATAAAACTAAACTGTTCCAAGCCTGAAGCCTCAAATGTATCTAAATAATGATATAAAATTCAGTTACTAGCTCACAGAAAGCACACTCTGTCGCCATTGCAAAGAATGATAACGTCATCCTGCTTAGTGACAAAATCCTTGGTTATTTTGAAAACTGTACAGGAACGACAACAAATTTCATTTTCTGCAAAACGTCCAAACCAACTCTGCGGTACACCCAAACTCCGATTTACTGGATACTGCGGACTAGAACACCAAGGACCACGCGGTCTGCATATTAAGCTACCCACGTACCTCGACTAGTGTGGCGGTTAAGAATCAGTGGAGCTATATTTCCACCCCCATGTTTGTCTTCCTGGCGTGCTCATGGACGACTTCACCTTTACTTTTAAGGGAAACACAAGTACATTGTGGAGACAAAATATAGAGCTTTTGGGCGCGTCCGGTAAATTGCGAAAAGCGACTATTATCATCATGTCTGTCCGTCCGTCTGTCCGTCCGTCCGTCCGTCTATCCGCATGAAACAACTTTGCTCCCACTGGACGGACTTCTCAAGAAATTTGATGTTTGAGGACTTTTCGAAAATCTGTCCAGAAAATTCAAGCTTAATTAAAATCTGCCAAGAATAAAGAGTACTTTACATAAAGACCTACGCACATTTATGATAATATCTTGCCAATAATAAAGAGTACTTTACATAAAGACCTACGCACATTTATGATAATATCTTGCCAAGAATAAAGAGTACTTTACATAAAGACCTACGCACATTTATGATAATATCTTGCCAAGAATAAAGAGTACTTTACATAAAGACCTACGCACATTTATGATAATATCTTGCCAAGAATAAAGAGTACTTTACATAAAGACCTACGCACATTTATGATAATATCTTGCCAAGAATAAAGAGTACTTTACATAAAGACCTACGCACATTTATGATAATATCTTGCCAAGAATAAAGAGTACTTTACATAAAGACCTACGCACATTTATGATAATATCTTGCCAAGAATAAAGAGTACTTTACATAAAGACCTACGCACATTTATGATAATATCTTGCCAAGAATAAAGAGTACTTTACATAAAGACCTACGCACATTTATGATAATATCTTGCCAAGAATAAAGAGTACTTTACATAAAGACCTACGCACATTTATGATAATATCTTGCCAAGAATAAAGAGTACTTTACATAAAGACCTACGCACATTTATGATAATATCTTGCCAAGAATAAAGAGTACTTTACATAAAGACCTACGCACATTTATGATAATATCTTGCCAAGAATAAAGAGTACTTTACATAAAGACCTACGCACATTTATGATAATATCTTGCCAAGAATAAAGAGTACTTTACATAAAGACCTACGCACATTTATGATAATATCTTGCCAAGAATAAAGAGTACTTTACATAAAGACCTACGCACATTTATGATAATATCTTGCCAAGAATAAAGAGTACTTTACATAAAGACCTACGCACATTGATGATAATATCTTGCCAAGAATAAAGAGTACTTTATATAAAGACCTACGCACATTTATGATAATATCTTGCCAAGAATAAAGAGTACTTTACATAAAGACCTACGTATATTTATGATAATATCTCGCTGAATCTTTCTTAGAATGAGAAATGTTTCAGACAAAAGTTTTAGAGAAAATCAAACCACGATTTTGTATTCAATAAACGTTTTCTGAAAATCGCGCCGTTCATGAGCTAATGTGGAAAAATATGTCAGAGCCAGAAACGTACTGTACCCGCGAAAAGCACGACGATCAGTAATTAAGGTCAAATCATTCAATGTACTGTTACGTGTGGCAGTATTCTAGTGTGTATCAGTATCTATCTAAAATCGGGTCTGAGATATAAGTTTTTAACATCGGCTACCTATCATCCGGATACACTTACATTTACGTGAGCAAGGCATGTGAGGATCCGTGATTATTTTTCGAAGCCAAGAGGGATCCGCGAGCAAATAAGTTTAGAAAACACTGATCTGAGGTACCAGTTTCTGCCGTGTGACTCAATTTCGTTTGGTAGATGCTTACCAACGTTTCATGTAACACTGCTGCCCCCACATTTCTTCTTCTTCGTCCTTCCCTCTTCTGTCTACTCACAGTAAGTGTCGAGGGCTTTCTGTGATTTCATTTGATCACACTCAAGCACACACTACAGTTGGTAGGACTCCTCTGGACGAGGGATCGGCCCATCGCAGAGACCGCCTCCACATTTACGGTAGAATAAACGACACACTTCCCTCTACCTGGCGAATGGGAGCAGTAGGCTCCTTCGAAAGGTTCGAGTCTATCTACCAGACTGTACGGTGTCATATCCTAAAAGACCGTAATCGTCATACGCATTACCTGAAGACTTTTAATATCTGTAACGGAACCATCTACTTGTCTATTAATTTAGGAACGATATTTGGATTTGCACTGGTCACATCTTGCGTAGGAACTGCGTTTTACTCCTAAAACACGTTATTGACGGGAAGATATCAGAAAGACGGAAATTATGGGAAGACAAGGAAGAAGATGTAAGCAGCTATTACATGGCCTTAAGAAAAAGAGACAATGCTGTAAATTGAAACAGGAAGCACTAGATCGCGCTCCGTGGAGAACTCGCTTTGGAAAAGCCTGTGGACCTGTCGTAAGACCACGTGATGATGACTGATGGAACGCACAGAGTAATTGGACTGAATGGCGGTTACCAGCAGCAACAGGATGTAACCTATTCCAGGCTTGTACCACCTTCATGGTGTTGGTGCCTCCATCTTTCTCTTGGTCGACCTACGTTTCTTCTGCCTGTCGGAGTTGTACTCATACACTAACTTGGCAATGGGCTTATCGTCAACTGGTATGACCAGTTGCATCTATGATACAGAATCTGCCCCTACTCCCCGTCCCCCTCCTCTCCTCCCGTTCCTGTGTGGAACATAAGGCCTTCGTGAAGCTGTTTGATTTGGTTCTATCTAAGGATAGCCCTTTTGCTTCTTTCCAGCAAATTCAAACCTTCTACACTTCCCCTTCGTTCTTTTCCAGCATAACAGAGAATAATTTCATTTAATTTACGCACGGCCAGTTTTATCTCGTTTGTTAATACGTGTTTTTCAATAGGTAACATACATATCCTGCAAATAAACACTTCCGCTGCGTCAGTTCTTCTTTCAAGCTGTTTTATGAACCTTTTAAAGCCTAGCGGTAACTTTACGTACCACCAGGTTTAACATTAAAAAATTCTACGTGGTGCCCACATTGCGTTTATGTGTTTTGTACGGATCTCAGAACAAACAGCAAATTTTGCCTTATAAAACATTAAGAGACTGGTTTTTATAACCGAAGTGGAAGTGTTTACAGCGCGGTACGCACTGAGTCTTTATATAAAACAGATACGCTTCGCCTTTAAAGGGTTAAAGTCCAATTCTCGTATCTGTATAGAAGCTTTAGTGCCGCCATTGTTCTATATACTGTCACTTCAGCAACGTTTCCTTACTGCTTATTTTAAACATGTGTCAGTTGCTTGCACTGAAACCTCTGTAGCTCATTATACGCGACACTGCCATTTATTAACGACAGGGCATTGTGAAGGTTTTCGGATCTAACATCCACCCACGTACCGAATATGCCAAATCAGCTTGACCTGTAACTTAAAATAGGCCACGACATGTTATACGAGGTTGTTCCCATGCTACAGAAAGAATGAAATGTACACAGCAGCATTTGCTCATTTAATGATGATGTCATTAGACCAGGCTAGAGGCCTGGCGTCGAAGTAACTGTCAGTGCGGACAGGTTTATGAACTGGGAAGCATGTGGACTAGCGATAGCGGTGAAGCAGTCCCATTACAGGCCTGGACAGGCCCTTAGGGTTCCGGGAGGTTGAGGCTCCAAGATTTCTAGACAATCGGCACATGAAGGTGGTAAGGTTGTCAGCCCCACGCACCGGCCGCCTCTACCCCTCAGGAAATATTCCTGGTACTCACTTCTGTTAGAGGCTGAGTCGACTCCAGGGCCACAGTGTGACCGAAAGGGTTATGTTAATGAAAAATTCCAATGACATCGTCGGGAATCGAACCCGTGACCTTAAGGTTTGTAGCGCAGTGAGCGATAGAGGATTACAAGGATCAGACATCGGCCATTTTTCAACTGTCCTGACACTTTTCTTGCTTTTCCTTGGTCTATCTTCCAGTGCGTGACCACACGGCACTTCACATAAACACTCCCATTCATAACCCCATACCTCATGTGATGCACTGAGTTGGTCCAGGGCTGTCACCTGGATCAGTCCCCACCGTCAGGGCCGATGTCAATAGCATCGACCCTGACCAAACTCCATAGTTCAGATTTATATACCATCACTGACAAGACTCAAATCTGTGGCTGCGAAAGCTGCAAATTAGCCCATCCCAGTAGCCGCGCGCTCCAAGGTGTAGGCCTGTTGCCGCTCACTTGTTGGGACTGCGAGTTCGAATCCCGCCGGGGGCATGAATGTGTGTCTCTTTGGACTGTTGTGTGTTGTACAGGTAGGGGTCTCTGCGATGGGCTAATCACCCTTCCAGGGGAGTCCTCCTGAGGATGTATGTGTCACTGAATGTGACCAGGTGCAACAATAACCCTCTACACCTAAAACAAGTAGGTGGAAGACGTACGATTAAAAAGAAGAAAGTTGTAAATTTACTACCAAATACTTCCATGCAGGCCTTTACCGCGGCAGTCCCTTAAATTGGACACAGCAAAGTTCATCCACACCTTCTAATTCACTGTCACATTACCCCATGCATTAGACGCTGTACAGTCTTGCTTTACTGACCGGTTCGTTACAGAAATCAAGAGTACTTTATGGAGGCTCCATTATAGGCATACAAAAACTACAAACCGTGGAGTTGAAAGAAAGTCGTTAAATAACACTAAAAGTCTACTGGTTACCATACTTATGGCCAGGCTTAGTGCTAAAAATTCTGCATTCTACCCACGCAGTGTGTTCAAGTACTGCATGCAATTGTTACAATAAGCATTGATTATTGCCACATACAGCAATCAAAAATTTTCCCTTCTAATTGAAGCACACATAATGCCCTGTGCACTACGAAAGGAATTTTTACATAATATTTTCTTCTCCTCCTCCTCATCCTTTTTCTCCTCCTTCTATGGCGATTCGGCCCGTTTTCGTTCCATGACCCCCCCCCCCCCTGATCTCCTACTTCCAACTTTGTTTCTTGATGCCACCTTCCCTTTCCGTGGCTGCAGTAAGTCTGTGGCGTATCTCCAAACTGCGCCGTCAATTCTACTTCTAGGATTTCTCACTGGCCTCTTTCCTCCGCAATATCCCTCCATGACTTTTGAGGGTACAAGAATTATCGTCCCTTATTATGTGGCTTATATGGTATGTTACATTAGCTAAGTGCAGTATTTAAGCGGTTAATAATTAGATCAATAAGGGTGTGTACCCGAGGTTATTTATACCGTAGCCTGTCTTGCGACAGGTCCACAGCCTTTTCCAAAGCGAGTTCTCCACACAGTGCGATCTAGTGCTTCCTCTTTCAATCTTCAGTATCCTCTCGTTTCCGTAATCATCCAGTAGCTGCTTACGTCTTCTTCCGACCACTCCTACCCTTCCCTCTATCTTTCCTTCAATAACGTGTTTTAGAAGACAGTTCCTAAGCAAGATGTGACCAATCCAGTCAGCCTTCCTCTTTTTTACTGTATGTCGGATATTCCACTCCTCCTTGACTATATGTAACATTTTTTTCACAAATTTTCACACAAAAAATCAGTCACAGCCAACTCTGTTTATATCTCTTTATTTAGAAATTTGAGCAACAAGTTTCGGCCTGTTATGGGTATCATCAGGCTCCTCTAAAAAACATGAACGTTGAAAATCTACTTTTCAGAAAGGGGAAGGCTTTCCAGTTCACAATGGATTAAAATATACAGTTTTGTATATATACAAAATAAGATAAAAATGAAATAAAGTATATGTAAAGCACATGCAGGTATAAAAGATGGATGGTAAATCAAGATACGACCATAAGATGAAGACGTGTATAATAAATAATTTTCAGCGCTAGCAGCTACCATCAATGTTGTAACCGGAACTTTCTTCCACGGTCGTGTCGTTTAATACTTCTTCATTTCTCACATGATCGGTCCAACTGATCCTCTCCAACCTTCTGCAGCACCACATTTCAAATCTTTCCAGGTATTTCTGATATACTTTCAGAAGTGTCCACGTTTCAGCACCATACAAAGCTATGTAACAAATGTAGCCGCGGTACAGTATAAAGATTAATTTATGAATATAGATACTATGCAAACATAACAGCATATGCGAGAGCTGCAACTGTCACACCGGTGAACATGAGGGACAGTATCTTCATAACAACTTATGTCACGCTTCCTGTATTTCCGCAAGGCCGGCTGTGTGCAAGTCAAGAAATCACGTCATGCTACAGAATTTCTGCAATGCACAGGCAGCAGACACACATTATGAAATAATTCCCTTTCGTAGCAGTAAATGTTATAAATAAATGTCCTAACCTTGTAATTTCGCCGCTATGGTACCAGGAACACACTTTTTATACCTTCTCTGTGCACTGCTTAGCATCAGTGCTTAAGGCGAAGGCAGTAACCGTTAGCCCGGAACCACTTATGTGGTCGTACTGGAGACGAATCACTGAACTCTATCCATGAGTACTGTTCGATTTAATCACAACATCACACGCACGTTATACTAGCAACAATCGACTGACAATACTTGATCTTGTAGACAGTGAAAAACTGTTCGGAGGAACATACTGCATCCGTCTTCCGGCATCTGAAAGGCTAAATTCATTACGAACTGACAATCCTAGTCTAAGGCGTAGGTCTGCGGCCGAACGTTTGCTGGAATCGTGGGTTCGAATCCCACCGGGGGCATGGATGTTTGTCTCTTGTACAGTGTTTGTGTCGTCAGGCAGAGGTCTCTGCGACGGGGCGATCCCTCATCCAGAGGAGTACTACCGACTGTGGTGTGTGCTTGAATGTGATCAAGTGATATCATAAAAACCATCGACACCTGCTGTGAACAAGTAGGTAAAACAGGGAAGGACTAAGAAAGAATTTCTTCCATGTGTCGTATTGGATACAACTCTTGAAACTGTTGACAACAAATTACGAAGAGTACCTAACCTAACTACGTACCTTCTCTGCAATTTCAGTAGCTTACCGTATATGATCACTTCACGTCATTAGCCTGGATCTAAGCTCGGTTTAAAGCGTGGAATGCCCCGTTTCACTTTCGTAGAGTGCGGTGACCCTCACTGCAATAACTGTACCCATTACACATCATTTACAATTCGTTCTTTCATTGCAGTCACTTTCGCTACATTTTGCTGATCCGGTTGAAGACTCACGTAAATTCAGCGGCCGCTGTCAATCGTCACGGCAGGGAAATTTATTGAGCAATATCCTGCTGTCAAGCCCACAATAGCTACATGCTGTGCAGACGTTTCGAGTGCAGCAAGTTCGAATGTCACACAGCGAGATTTCTAACGTAGCATCGTTTGTGAAGTAGTGTATTTTATAAATAATCGCCTTGCCAAAATCAGCACTCTTCTGGGATATTACGCAGCTTCGAATGGTAATCCTTTACCGACGTTTCGGGACAATGTATAGGTCCCATCTTCAAGGGTTAACAAGACTTCTTAACCATTGAAGATGGGACCGATACGTTGTCCCGAAACGTCGGTAAAGGTTTACCATTCGATGCTGCGTAATATCCCAGAAGAGTGCAGATATTGTGGAAAATAGGTTTGTCATGCTGCCCACGCGTCTGTAGGTACCCCATTTCAAGTTTGGAGTAGTGCAACCAGTTTTCAAGAAAGATGATTTGAACACTGCGCAACTGGCCTACACCCCAACGGCGAAATCTCCTAATTCCCCACAGTCATTAATAACAACACGGCGGGAGGGATAATTTTTAACGTGGAAGCGACATCAGCACCACGTACGCTGAGGTTCTGAAATGATGCACGATGCCAGACCTTCAACACGAAGGCAAGGTACACTGATTTTATAGAATGTAAATACCGAATGGCGGCCGTGCCAACATTTGTTTAGCGTGCAGTGTAATGGAAAGAAATGACAAATCACTGGAAGTGTGTGGGTGAAATCTGGTGCACAGATAAACCGTAGCCTTACATGTTAAAAATCGTTTGTACACCACGTCAGCTGTAACAAACATGGTGCCAGTGCACCCCCGACATTATGCTAATTCAGCCCATGGAGTATAAGTACAAACGCACTAGCAATTAAAAATTTGGTTCCACTTCACACAGTAGCCACCGCATGGTTCTTAGGAAAAAGCCAGCCAACATTATTTTCGAAAATATTTGGTTTTTATTCGAGAATCGTAGGGGAAATGTGGACACAATCGTATCGTATCGTATCGCATCGTATCGTAGTCCTTACCTCTTCTACCTACTCACAGTAGGTGTCGAAGTTTTTGTTTTTCACTTGATCACTCTCAACCACACACAACAGTCGGTAGGACTCCTCTGGACGAGGGATCGGCCCGTCGCAGAGACCTCTACCTGACAACACAAATACTCGCAAGAGAAAACATCCATGCCCCCGGTGGGATTCCAACCCACGATCCCAGCAAGCGCTCGGACGCAGACCTATGCCTTAGACCGCGCGGCCACTGGGATCGGCTTTGTGGACAAAATGCAGTGCCTTTTAGCATTACAGCTGGTGGCTCGTATACTAACTACTGTGCCTTAAATGTGCATCACGTAAATACGAGTTTCATATTACCGCAGGGGAGGCGTCATATTGAACATTACACCCCAACCTTCAGTTCGAGCAACGTACGTTTTGAAATGTAAGGACCGCCGCGTCATTCAACATATTTGCAAATTAACTTGTTAAGAAAGTATACAATAGGGTTCCAAGGAACATATTTCGGCCTAAAGGGGTGCAGGTAATAACGGAGTGGAGAAGATTACACATAGAGGAGCTTTGTTATTTGTACTCCTCACCAAATATTATTCGGGCGATCAAATCAAGAAGAATGAGATGGACAGGGCATGTGGCACGTACGGGGGAGAGACGAGGTGCACAAAGGGTTTTGGTTGGGAAACCAGAAGGCAAGATATCAATTGGAAGATATAGGCGTAGATGGGAGGATGATATTGAAATTGATCTTCAATAAGTGGGATGAAGAGCCATGGATTGGATTGATGTGGCTGAGGCTACGGACGTGTGGCGGACGCTTGTGACTGTAGTAATGAACCTTCGGGTTCCATAAAATGCGGGGAATTTCTTGACTACTCAGGACCTGTTAGGGTCTCAGGAAGGCCTCTGCTCCATGGAGCTCGTTAGTTAATAAAGTATACAAGCAAATAAGAGATACTCTGAGCAGATTAGTGTGAATTTAAAAATACTGAAAGCAAACCTGTCTATATACGGTTTCACAGTTTCTCTTACCAGGCATGCCTTTCAATGTTGAGAACGTTCCCTTGCTTTCCTGAACGGCTAATTGTTTAAAGTGTATAATTATTATGCGACAAAAAGCAGAAAAACTTCCTTAAATCTGGCAAAGATAGTGACAACTTTCTCTGCCTCCTCTCGCTGCTCCAGTTTTATGAACCTTCCCTCAATTATTTTCATATTACTCTCTAAGGTGAACTGTCTACTGTCACTAACCACAAACTGTCTGACTGGAGCAATAGAAGGGATCACCGATGAAGGTAACATTCACTGAAACCTCCCTCAGTACACATTTCAAGAAATACACGATAAAATTAATTTACGTTTACACGCATTACAAATCTCCAGGAGTGTAATGATTTATTACCACCTAGCAATCGCTCAAGTATCAGTTAAACAACAACTCAAGCAATTATACACACTTTTACGAAAGTGAATTATTACAGTGCAGGTTCGCAGGAAGTATGTCAGTAATGACGTCTGCAAGCTCTTTAAGGGCTCATTTAAAAGTTGCATCGCAAAGCGAAATAGATGTTGGTGGTTTCAGGTACCTTGAAGATAACATTCTTAAAATTAAGTAAAATACTAGTCTGTTGGTGCTCGGCGACCCGGAAAGGCTAGGCACACTCATGTATGTAGTTACCGTGAATACCCCGCGACCCGACCAGGCAAGGCACAGTCACTTATGTAGTTACCGTAGAAACATGAAGAATGTGTGTATGTATATTACAGTTTCGTAGTGGTGTCCGTAGTTAGCATGGCAACCCGAATGTGTACGTATACATGTGTGTACGTATGTATGTACATACGTACGTACGTACGTACGTACGTACGCACGTATGTATGTATTATGTATGAACGTACGTACGTAGGTATATGTATGTATGTATGTATGTATGTATGTATGTATGTATGTGTGTGTGTATGTATGTATGTATGTATGTATGTATGTATGTATGTATGTATGTATGTATGTATGTATGTATGTATGTAGGCCTACGTGTGTATTATATTATGTTTTCGTATTGGTGCCCGACGATTCTACGTAGTTACCGTGGAAACCTGAATTAGTGGTTTCCGGTATATATCTGCGCATCCGTGAGACAATTCTGTGCACTGGCCTCTCAAGCGATCTGGCAACTGCACGTGGAACTCCGAATTCAAACGTGGTGATGTCACCTGCCAGTTGGTGACGGTTCGTCAACTCCAAATTGGGAGTGCGACGTTAGGATTTGACGGAATGGCATTGCTAAAGTGTGTGTGTGTGTGTGTGTGTGTATATATACACAGACATGTATATACACACACACACACACACACACACACACATATATATATGATTACATTCTCGTTTTCGAATTAAACAGACACAGTCTTATTGGTATAGATCTCTGTCAAACTTTTATCAGACAAGCTATCAATATGAACGGTGGCAGATTAGAGGAATCCGTCCGTCTGGGACTGAAAATTATCAATTTTAAGTAAAGCACATAGAGAAGGCACGCATACATACACTGATTGAACTGACGTTCCATTCACTTTCGCTTGCTGACAGCAGAATCACTTCCACAATAGCTAACCACTCGAAGTCTGATGGCTGCTATATGTACTACCCAGTTCAGCATTCAAAGTTCTGCGTGTTGCCCACAGCGTGTATTTCGCTGTTTTGTATGGATCTCGAAACGAAAACAACTACCGAATACAACATTAACTGCCTGCTTTTTATGACAGAGACGGAGTGTGTTTACTGCGCGGTACGAATGGAATCTTTAAATAAAATTCAAGTTAACTGTGGACTTTAAAGGGTTTGTGGAAGTGTCAGCTTGCCACGCGTTTCATTTGATTTCCTGATGCATTTAAATTTCCTTCGCCTTTTGGGGGACTGGGATAAGCTGATGTCCCTTTTGCGGTCCGGCACTGTCTATACGACCTTACACACTGTGCTGAATCAATTTCGAGCTGAATAATTTTACATTTTCTTTTATTATCATATTTAACACTTCACAATACTGGCTCACGATCTGTAACATATTTTTTATATTTTAACAGAAATGTTTTCATTCCATCGGATTGAAGACAGTTTAGTAGATATTTGAATGTAAATTTGGTTTTATATCACAAAATTGTACATCCAAGTTGAAAACATCTTTTACGTAGAAACTGAATTCTAATTTTATACCTTTACATACACACGAGCCACACTTTATGAGAACATACGTATCTTATGCGTCTTTTGTAACTACGTTTCTCCCTGCCGACGGCTCATATAGGGTCGAAACATGTGGGTGATTTTAGTACATAATAATATTGTAAACAAACTCCTGTGTGAGACATGGCAAGTAAAACCCAAGAACAGACATAAGTTTACGAAAAGTGTGCACTTGGTTTTAGTTGCCATATTTAAGTGTGCAATGCACGGTTATTGATCATTTAAAACGACTATACGTGTATTTAGATGGACTTTCTAATAACTAACAGACGGAAATTATGCAACATATTAGAATTACTATAAAGCTTTTTAAGACAGACCGCACTGCCTTAATAATTCGTGAATGAGATCAGCTAACCCACTTTCAACTGAACTGACAGTAAAGGAACTGCGCACAAGTAAATGTTCCATCTTAAATTCAGAATACATCTAGCACAATTAACACAGTTTAACATGGAATGTATGTAAATGGCCAGCGCCTGCAAATTCACCTACAGCATCACACACATTACGTTCCGGTGATGATGGATACAACGCTAAAATACAGCATTCGGGAAACAGCATTAACAAAACGGCGAAGACACAGTTGTGCAACAATCGACTTTTTGCTAACATCACTGGTACTCTATCGAACACAAATTATATTACTTTCTCTTTCAGACATTACATCGGAAAACAGGGTGCCTCTATCAGTGATTTCATGCTTCCGCCGCGATGTTGGTGAGATCTGCTCTCTTCGGGGGCATTATGCAGCGTCGAATGGTAATCCTTTACTGACGTTTCGGGACAGCGTATCGGTCCCATTCTCAAGGGTCAAAAAGTCTTGGACTTCTTGACCCTTAACCTTTTAAAGCCTAGCAGTAACTTTACATACGACCAGGTTTAACATTAAAAAATTGTACGTGGTGCCCACATTGCGTTTATGTGTTTTGTACGGATCTCAGAACAAACAGCAACTTTTGCCTTATAAAACATTAAGAGACTGGTTTTTATAACCGAAGTGGAGAGTGTTTACAGCGCGGTACGCACTGAGTCCTTATATAAAGCAGATAAGCTTCGTCTTTAAAGGGTTAAAGATGGGACCGATACGTTGTTCCGAAACGTCGGTAAAGGATTACCATTCGACGCTGCATAATATCCCCGAAGAGCGCAGATCTCAGGTTATCTATAAGCAATTCAGAAGAGCATCTTAAATGCATTTGGCTTTGGCAAAGTATTTCACGTGTTACAAATGAAGACTAAAACTTTCTAGACCGGGGAATGCACAAATTTTCCAAAAATCTAGAATGCACTTCAAAATTCTAGAAGCCAGAAGGATGACATGGAACAAATTCAATACTAAGAACCCTAAAATATTAGGCGCCACCGTACAAAATTTAGTCGCCATGACCCACTTTGCACTCGGAGTTCGTTCATCACCTGCTCTAGACTCACCTACTGCAGTTCTACTGTGGGTTACAACAGTTTTACCTCTAATCGTCAGTGATTCGTCGATCATGATTAACAGCTGGCTTCATTACATTAAAGGGACTGTCACTTGCTTCGTCTATGGCGTTTCGGTCTATTTTCGGGCCGGGGATTACCCGTTACCTGGATTTGGAGACAATCCAGCATTTACGAAGTGACAATAACAGTCCCACGCGCAACCCCGACCAGGCTTTGACTCGCACGCAGATCTAAACCCCTCCGGCACTGCTGGCCCTATCAGCAGCTGGCCTGCGGCCAGCATACCGTTCCAGTTCACTTGCGCACGCAAGCTAAATATGCCTGCGACAAAGTTTTCTCTCAGCACTGCCACTATAGCTTCCCTCATTATGTGCTCTGAAACACCTGCAGGCCAAGTCTGTACAACACACAAACAAGGTTATTTCCAACTAACTACATGATATTTAGTTTCTTTGCTCTTAAGTGAGGACAATTTATTTCTTGCGGTTTAATATCAAATGCCACGTCTGTGCACGATCTATTTTCGTTACTGCGTACTGAAAAAGTTTCGAAAAAACGACCCACCTTGTTTCGTCATTTTTGGAACCCATGTATTGCGCCTTCTAATACTTTCGCCTTCGCCTTTGCATATTATCTGCCGGCATGTACTGTGAGTGTCATTGTTTTTGTGTCGGCCAAATTTCTGCTCCAGTTGTGCCAAATCCTGTGATCTCTCACTACATTCTTCGCTCACCTCTTTCCAGTGCTGCACCAATCACGAGAGATGTGAATCCTACAATTCTGTTCGGGTCCTAGATCATTGCATCCTAATTTTTTTGAACTTCACTGACATCCACGGATACTCAATTTCCTGGCAAGAAACCAACATTCAGGAATGTCTCTCTCCTTGTATTCCCACAGCCTCAATCGTCCTCATTTTTATTACAGAATTACCTGCTGAAATAGAAGAATTAGTAACCCATAAAACCTGTTCCTGTTTTCTATGTCTAATTCCATCCATGTCTCTTTCTTCATTTCTCCGTAAAGGGCGCTCTTTTAACGTATTTTAAAATGTTGTTTTTCACAAAGACAACACTGTACATTAACCCTTAAAACCTAGTGGTGACTTCATTCCAGAAGAGTGAGGTGGCTGGAGCATGTCGCACATACGGGGGAGGGGAGAGGTACGTAGGGAGTTCGGTCAGAGAAACATGAGCGAAAGAGGACATTTGGCACACCTGGGCATAGGTGGGAGGATAATATTAAAATAAACCTTAAGAAATGATATGGGAGGGAGCGGGCTGGATTGATCTGGCTCAGAATAAGGCAAACTGAGTGGCTCTTCTAAACGCGGCGATGAATCTTCGGGTTCCATAGGTCGAAAATGTTAGCCGGGAAGTATTACACTCTCAGGAAAGACTCTGCTCCCTGGAGTTATTTAGTGTTTACGTTACGTAACAGCATGTTCAACATTCAAACAATTCTATTTTCTTCCCACACAGTAAACTTACGTGTTCCGTATGAATCTCAGAACAAACAAATACTATTTTCCCTACACACCCAACCCTTTTTTACGCCCGTTTCTTTTACATCATTTTGCTTTAACACCCCTTGCTAATTTACACTTCCACTTAATTTGCGCTGTCATTTTCGGTTTAACGCCCTTTGGCTGGCTGTATTCTATTAAGGTAAATCGTTATTTCTGATAGTAATATCACTTCGAATTATAGCTTTTTTATTTGTGCCCCCTTTTTCAGGAAGGCAACTAGGGCGTAAAATAAGGGCTGGTTTTACAGCATTAACAAGTAGATTTATCATAACTGAGACTGAGTGTGTTTACTGTGCGGTATGAACAGAATCTTTACATATAACTCAGGTGAGTCACCAAAACCCCACACTCACTTTCATATACATGTTACCCTTACGACAGGAAAAACAGACAAAGCCTGCGAACCTTCAAACAAAGCAATTCCGTTTCGGAAATCTGGGAGAATTGGGTAGACAAGCACTTTCACTTGGCACTTACACGGTGAACCGGTTCACACTGGAGGTTAATTAGTTTGTACCACAGACCTCATCAACTGATTACTAGACTTTGCTTACGAGTCACGTGTTTATAAAGAACAGAACAGTCTAACGGCCTAAGCAGCCAACAGAACGACAACAAAATTTACCTGAATTTACCTGCGTACAATCTGCTTGCTGCAAAGACTGCACGCCCCCAAAGTGAGGAAGGCAGTTCGTTCGTAGTCCTTCCCCCTTCTACCTACTCACAGTAGGTGTCGAGGTTACTTATTTTCACTTGATCACACTCAGACACACACCACAGTCGGTAGAACTCCTCTGGACGAGGGATCGGCCCATCGCAGAGACCTCTACCTGACAACACAAACACTGTACAAGAGAAAAAAAATCCATGCCCCCGGTAGGATTCGAACCTACGATCCCAGCAAGCGCTCAGCCGCAGACCTACACCTTAGACCCAGCGGGTGATGAAGGCAGACCTTCTAAAATCACAGTGACGAAGCAATGAGCGGGAAGCCTTTGCTCTTTGGCATAATTTTCACCCCCAGGTCCACAGAGTGCAAAAAAATTCACTTCATTTACGTATTTATAAGGAGACATACACACCTCCCAGAAGTTACATCAGTACTGGCTGTCACGCCACGTGACCGCAATATTACCGGGAGGTTCCATGATACAGGGCGTGCCGATATTCAAAGGCGTTGCCGCATGTTTTAGATAAACTTTCTTTGTTGAGATCAGCTTTAGATCTTTTGAACAAATCAGAAAAAATTCTCGATTTTTTTTGGCAGTGTCTAGACGTGTCTGCCACCGTTCAAAAGCAATGTCAGCAGTATTCTATAAAAAATATGGAATACAGAATTTATTATTCACTTTATCTATGATATACGTTGTACTAAAAATAGTCAAAAGACGATGTCTGTTATGATCGGATATTTCGTTACAATTTTCAAAATATGCGAGACCACTTACGTAAAAGGGCATATACACACTCTATTTACAGGATACATTTTAATATTATTTCCCACATAAGCTAAGATCTACCCAGACTTTTAAAACTTTAAGTTATTCTAAGCAGCATTTTAAACAGTCTGAGTGCTACACATGCAACTTATCCTAGATGTAATCATCCTATTGTTATTAAGCTAGAGCAAAAATTGTGACGAACCGCATATGTAACTTTTTATGCATTACAGTTATTTTCCTTGTCCAAAGTCATTGTCTTTCTCTGCATTTTATTTTTAAATATATGCCTACTTAAAGTAGAGATCTTCACTATAACACTCCATGAAGAAACACAGGGGAGTAGAGATACGGCTCCACTCACTCACAACCTCGGCGCTAGAAAGGGGATGGGTGGTAACGCCAATATCAAGCAGCCTTTGCCCTGGGAAAACTCGGTACCCACTTTACAGGAGGCTACATGGGTCTTGTGGTCCCTGTGAAATGGTAAGGAAAATCCCGCTCTCCCCCGGAACCAAAGCCCCGGCCGTCTTGCCCATACGCTATCCTCGCCGCCATATGCCTACTTATCCTACACTTCTTCCTCGTCACGTAGTAACTATAGGAAAAAGAACGCATTTAGATACTATGCAAACATTTCCACGCTTGCATTTATTCTACAGAGTTAATATCTGTTATTTTCCACAGTGTGTTTGCTGACTGCCAGCTTGGTGGTGGCGAATCAGAATGGAGCAGAACGCCATGAGAAAGACCAAGAAGAGGTAATTCTACTGGAGGTTCAGCCCATCGTGAACAAAAACAGCAAAGATAAGAGGTCGCCCCAGCATGGATCGAGTCAGGTTGTTTTCGGTCCTTCTCCAGGGCAGTTCATCGTTCGTACAAACAACCCTAGCGAAGGCACACAGCCCCAAGTGGCACCCGAGCATCTGAGCCTACTGGAACAACTTGTGGCACAGCAACAACAGGAGGAGGGGGCGCAGACACTCTCGCAACCCGTGCTCCAACAGCTGCTGATTGCAAGGTACAGCTGCGAAAGCGTGGAGACACTGATGGGGAAATTCCGTGGTTCAGAGTGTCAGCAGACACCGACAGGAAGCTAACAGGAAATAAAGATGGGCGAAAATATAGGACAGGAAATAAATACGAAGAGAAGTTACTGCAAAACGTTAAGAATGTTAGTATAAGCTCATAGGAGACGCATAGCAAGGAAGCTGTGTGAAACAGTAAACGTCAAAGTACTATGGATTCAGAGTGTTGACAGAAACTGACACATGCTGATAGGAGAGAAGGACAGGGTAAAATTAACGACAAATTACTGTGCGATTCAGCATGCCAGTATGAAATGATGGGACGTACGCACGACCGTAAACTGAAAATAACGAGATCTGAGGTTCTCACAGCGATGTTGCTGAGGTTCCTGTGTTCTGGTATAGCGTGCTGTGTCATTAGGCGAGTGGTGCCCCATGTTCCTTTGAACTGTCTGGAACAACTCACCTGAAGACAAAAGCATCATATCCCAGAAGGCCTGAGTCTAAATGACAAGCAACCATTCAGTATTTGTTCACTCTTAGGCGCGGTCGCAAAATTGCGAATACAACTGTCAGCTTTGCGGTGCGGGGCGGCGCGGTTGGTTGAGGCACTGCGCTACAAGCCGGAAGGTCGCGGGTTCGATTCCCGATGGGGTTATTGAGATTTTTCATTGGCTTAATCAGTATGCACTACGGCCCTGTGGTCGACTCAGCCTCTCACAGAAATGAGTACCAGGGATATCACCTGGGGGTAAAGGCGGCCGGCCCGTAGGGCTGACAAGCCTGCCAACTTCACATGCCGATTGTCTAGAAATTCTGGGAGCCTCAACCTCCTGCAGCCCTACGAGCCTGTACAGGCCTGTAGTGGAATAGCTTTTATAATTGGTTTTTGTGCTTAAAGTCAAAACTAGCTCTCTAACTACTGACATAAATTTTCAACCATTTGAAGTTTATCTACTGACATGACAATCATGGCGGTGATAATAAAATTAATAAACCCACGTAAAAGGTGTAGCATTTTCTATGGGCAGATACAGTTATTCACGTATGTAAACATTTCCAGGTATTGTGGAAGTATTACCACCAACATCGATAAAGTCCAAAATTGAGCCGTCCCTTGAGCTATCAAGTCGAACAGCAATAGTACCATAATTAGTGTTAAAGATTAATCTCAGTGTCTTCATTACGTACAATTACTCTATAATGACATCTGCTATGTTTATAATATACAATTTACCTAAAGCCTATACTATTTTTCACAATGATTCTGTGCAGAAATCCCGATCCGTCAGCAGTACAATTCAGCAACACGCCGGGACAGACCCCTCCACGCCGCAGACCTCCCCCATCTCCGCAGGCACAGCTGCAGCAGCTTTATTTCAACCAACAGTTCCAGCAGCAGATTCCCTTACGTCCCCGAATACTGCGACCCCTCCCCAGGCCCGCTGCTCCCAGTGCTGAAGACTTGCCTGCACTAATCACTTCCTCACAGGCACACAACGTGCATGAGGCTCGACTCAGGGCATCACTTGCCGGAAATGATCCTAACATTGCAGTCCAGGCCCTGAGTCAGCAGCAAGGTTCCTTATACGATCAGCAGCTGCTACAGCTTGCAACAGCTGCACAAGGACGACTGGTTCAAGCCCAGGCACTGCCTCAACAAGTTGCTCAGGTGCAGTACGTTCCTCAACAACAAACAGCATACACGAGCAGGTCGCAGGGTGGCTACGTTCCGGAATCCCAACAAGACTCAGACAGCCCGGATTCATACGCTAATAGAAACGCAGCAACACCACGGCAACCTGTAACTTCTGAGAATGTGAAAGTTCCACGTCGTCCAGCGCCACCGGAACAGTATCTCAGGGAGACAACGCAGCCTATTCCAGAACGGATAGCGGTCTCAAATTTACAGACGCAGCAGAATTCTGAGCCAATCATATATATAAGTTCCCAGTCAGGACAACAAACTCCCAGCAGCAACCAAGATAACATTATTTCACAGCTTCTGTCAGAAGGCCATAGCTTGCTCCATAGTCCCACTCCCTCTTCTGTTGTTTTAGTAGAAGAAGGTATTAAATCGTCGACTTCGTTACCACCAACAGAGTCGAGATCATCAATTCATGTAACACAGACTTCAATTCTGAAAAATTCTCAGGGGCCGAGCAGAGTAACAGTAGAGGAAACAGGACCAGTCCAAGACGATTCTGGTACGCCTTTGCCTGTTGTTCGCCTGCCCACGCCTCAGGGACAAAGGCCACTGACTCAGAGTGAGCTCCAGGCTCTCATAGATGCCGGGTTTAAGATATCACCTGTGCCCGAATCTTCTCCACAAACTGTAGCCCCAGAGTACTATCAACAAACGACAAAAAAACAGCGATCATACGCCACACCCACTCCTCCACACACTAACATATTGTCTTACGAGTCCAAACAAAAGAAACCTGAACAAGAATCGAAAAATGATCAAGAGATAAGAAACGTTGGCACTCAACATTTGCAGCAAAAGGGCCAGGCAAGTAGGCACCAAGAGCAAGGTACGGAACCACGGCATGAAGAAGAGGAAGTTATAGAGTACATCCGACGTCCTGAAACCCAAAACATCCGTCAAGGTGTTCAGGTAGCCGAGATCCAGTTCGTAACAAATAAGCCAGAATCTGAAGACCAACCAATTCGTTATATACAGATACCAACTGCTCAACTACCAGACATCAATGAAGAAGTTATTTTAACGAAATACCGTCCTGAAGCAGGGAGGGAACTGCTTCGAACTCAGCTTCAAGGATTGCAAGATCAAAGAGAAAACGTGCAGCAGCACGTACAGACCACAAGATACCAATCCCAAGCACACAAACCCAATTACCAGAGTGAATCATTACCGCAGCAAACGTCATCTTACCAGGAAGCGGAAGAGGGCGTAAGCCAGCAAGCACCAATATTCCATCCCATAATTGTGGCAGAGTTGCCGACAACACCCACACCTCGCAGAAGAAGGCCTCGTCCCAATCAGAGCAAGGCTGCCTACGACGCACAATCTGAAAGTGACCAGACGAGGAACGAAGAATCGCCCCCACAATATATTGTGTCTGTTGACAGTATTCCACAACCAGCTTCTTTCGGCACAAGAAACAGTAGGCTAAGAGGGCGTCGCCCAGTATCAAGTACGGAATCCTGAAGTTATTCTGATTTGACGGGTCACGTCCACTCTTAAGATTCAACACAAGTAACAGATCGCAAGACATCGATATTGTATTCACGGAACGTCTTACATAAGAGGAATGGTGAAAACCTCTTTTGACAATGAACTGGTTCCACGTTTTGTTGTAGTTGTAGTTAGCAAAACTAAGATATTAGTACCATTGATGAAATTATACAACGGTAATTTTAATTACCAAAGAAAATGTGTATTTCTTAGTGGAATTACTGTAACTCAGAGTTAGTCACAGAAAAGGCGGATGGTTCGTAGAATGGAGTGGGTTGAATGTTATTAATCGTTGCTTCATGGCAGAATCAAAGCATTATCAGGCTTCAATTATTTTACGTTAACAGTCATCCAATGTTATTAATTTCTAACAAATGAATATATGAAGGAAACATCATTTCGCTACCCATCAATGCATAATCACAAGACAAAACTTTACTTTACTTTGTTTGAGTGGCTTTTCCATGCACGATTATTCAAAAGTAAGTTCTGTTCTTCTTTTACAGAAGCACAAATTAAGAAATACGGAATGGTAATGGCATAATACCGAGCAAGTGAAATCAGTTTTAAAGGCATGTTAATGTTGCTCATTTTGTTTCACGATTGGGAAGTTTTAAAAATCTTTTAATTTTTTCTCGCGTTTATACCAATGTTCCGGTTTATAAATTTTATTCCAAAGAAACGAAGCTTGTATTTGTATCTGTAAGAGAAATATTGATTTTAGGTTGACACTATTTCTGAAATCCGCAAGTAGATTAATTTAATGGCGAAACCCGAGAGAAAAGTTTATGAGCCCTCAGGATTCCACGTGTCACAGTTTGGGAACCCCTGCCGTGTCTAACTCTGAAACATAATGGTTATGACCATCGATAAGTAAGACTTGTGTGGATTATGGTATGAAGCTTGAGCATTAAACTGGTAGGAAGGTCACTGTACTTCACTTGTTCATGTATCTGTCACTGAACCAACTGAACCCTGTCCCCAGTTACGGAGCAATCTTGGAAGTCACTGGTGTATTAATAGGTTAATCCGTCCTTTTAACCCTTTAAAGACGAAGCGCATCTGTTTAATATAAGGACTCAGTGCGTACCGCGCTGTAAACACTCTCCACTTCGGTTATAAAAACCAGTCCCTTAATGTTTTATAAGGCAAGAGTTGCTGTTTGTTCTGAGATCCGTACAAAACACATAAACGCAATGTGGGCACCACGTAGAATTTTTTATGTTAAACCTGGTGGTATGGAAAGTTACCGCTAGGCTTTAAAAGGTCAAGTCCAACAGACAAGCTTTCCTTTTGTGTTCAATACTTCATCCCTTCATTCCTGTCTTTATTCCTATCACAGTGGCGGACCGGGGGGGGGGGGCGGGGGGCGCAGCCCGGCAGCTTGCCCCCCTCAAAATCTAAATTTATAAAAAAACATTTTGTACACACGAGATGATACCAAACGTATTATCAAACGTACGGTATTATATTTTCTCACATGGTCACAATATGCTAACGCTACACAAGAAAGTTTCACCGAGACTTCTGAGCAGGACCGGCCTTAGGCTGATTGGACCGGTTTGACGCAATCGGGCGCCCTGCTTACGGGGGCCCGCGTTCATGGGGGATTCGCGCATTAGTAATTTTTAAAAATACGCATTGTGATACCACACACAGCCCTCGTACTAATACTTATGTTAATATACCAAAACGTCAGCCCTTCATTTTGCTCTGCGAAATAGCTCTTAGGGGCCCGCCACAAGGATCGCAACCGGGCCCCGCGTTTCCTAAGGCCGGCACTGCTTCTGAGGACACAAAATGGGAGACGCTAAAGACTAATTCAACCTCTTAAAGCCTAACGCTTCCTTTAGGTTTCACCAGGTTCAATATTTAATAATTCTACATTCTGCCAACAGAGCGCATTTATGATTTTTGTATGTATCTCAGGACAAACAGTGAATATTTGCCTACACAGTAACTGATTGGTTTTTGTAATCGACATGGAGAGTGTTTACTGCGCGGTACGAACTGAGCCTACAAATAAAACTGATCATGTTTCGTCCATAAAGGGCTAACACTGTAGTAAGGCGGTGCTTTCCGCTACCATAATTTTATACACGATCAAAATACGCTACAAAACTTCTAATACTAAACACGAAAGTTCCATCCACGTTTCTGATGATATAAAATGGAGGACATACTTGTGAGTTGTAACTGAATTTAGAGTTGAAGCAGATTAATCGACCTGGGATCGATTTCCAGTAAGGGCAGGAATTTTCCCTTCACCAGCCCTCTATCCAGATTAGCTATGGGACGCAGCCAGCATCCTATACAACGAGAACTTCGGGGTAAAGCGGCGCTATGTTCCCCCCACTTAGTGCTGCGGTTTGGAATGAGTGGAAGTTTACCTCCATTGCTGCAATCGTTCTCAAGAACAGCATAGGACAGAAGTAACTTTATCTTAAAACACAGTGAATTCGAAGTCACTAGTTGTGGAAGTGGAAGTGTTTTGTTTAAAGATCCTGCCATACGGACTGACTCAGGACAGCAAGGAAACACCTTAGTTGTCGCTGTCGGTGTGTCTGCAGAGTTTCGAACCAGGCAGCACTGCAATACAAGGCAGTAGCATTACTGCTTGAGTCAGTTTGCTTGGTATTGTGCTGCCATTCGTATTTACGTATGTCTAGTAGTTAGAACCACAGCAAAGTAACTGGAATGTAAAATATTTAATCAACTAAATAAGAAACGTCACACACACACACAAAGCGTCTTTTGCGTCGCAAGATACAATGCGCTTTGTTTACAGGTCATCCGTGGCTTTTCTTATAGTTAATGACACGTTGCCAGATGGCAGTAATTTTCTAATCTAACCTGTCGTTACGTAACAGTCACGACGTATCTGTGCTTCGGTCGGCATTGCAGCATCGTACTTTGCCTGTAGACCTATAAATGCTCTTTCCTAAAACCTGGCAAATTAACCCTTTAAAGACGAAGCGTATCTGTTTTATATAAGGACTCAGTGCATACCGCGCTGTAAACACTCTCCACTTCGGTTATAAAAACCAGTCTCTTAATGTTTTATAAGGCAAAAGTTGCTGTTTGTTCTGAGATCCGTACAAAACACATAAACGCAATGTGCGCACCACGTAGAATTTTTTAATGTTTAACCTGGTGGTACGTAAAGTTACCGCTAGGCTTTAAAAGGTTAATGGAGTAAATATTCAGCGGCATGTGATGTAGTATCCCTCCAGGGGCCATACTAAATACGAATAGATCAACTGGAGGGTTACGTGTGTGCGGCACAGCTGGATGCGAAAAGTATCAAAAATTTCCCGGTCAAATTTCAACGGGCTGTATAATAGGAGACCGTATCTGACTGGCTGTGGGCGAAGTGTGTATTTCATACTACTGACGCCGCTTCCAGGGCAACCTGTAGTTCTCACTACGTACACAGGCGGCAGCTTAGTGCTCTAAGCACTGCCATCTGGAGGATGAAGCTGTAATTAAATTCGTTATGCGATCCGCGGCTGCAGCAGGCATATTGCTGACACCTCACATGCCGCTTTAATTGCTGAAGATGCAGACATCTGGAACCTTCGAAAGGCCAGGAACTACTCACCGAACGGCACGGCGTGAAATCACAGATAATCCGAATCCTCAGCAAAAGTCATTGTCTTAGAGTAAGACACATTAGATTTACGAACGAAGATGCACAAGTAAGAAAGGGATGAAGAAAACAAAGAAAGTGGGTAAATGAATTAAAGAATAAACCATTTCCGTTGGATTTTAACGGGCATTTTCCACTAGCAGTTATGGTGCTGTAGAGTATACTTAGGCATATTTCTGGGCTAGGAAGGAGAGTAGATCGAACACTTTTAACATCTTTTGGGCCGATATGCCGTGTAATTTGATTTTTATTAAACCTACAGTGATTCAGAGGACGAGGAATGTAATATGTATCTGAACGTTACGAAACAGCGAATGGGCGAAAAATAACGAAACACAACACCTCGGAATTGGACAGATTCTTTGCAGGGACAAGAGGCAGGCTTTTGTAAAAAACATAACGAACAACAGAATTCTGAAAAAATGAAGTTTCTTGACTAGCTGAGGTACTACTAGCTTCTGAAGGGGGACTGTGCCCCATGTAGTTGCTTATTCAAATAACGTACAGGTAGGCAATTTGAACTGTGGGGTTCTCAGTGAGAGACCTTAGGTTTTTAATATTATCCATGAGATATGCGCTCTTCTGGGGTATTACGCAGCGCAAACTCGCAGTTCTGCACCGATGTTTAGGGACAACATGTCGGTCCCTTGAAGATAGGACCGGACAGTTTGTTCCAAAACGTCGGTACAGAACTGCCACTCAACGCTGCGTAATATTCCAAAAGGGCGCACATCTCATCTACATCGCGGTGGAAGTCTGAAATAACAAAAAAATATCCATGTTCCATTCAGTCAGGTAAATCACTATGTACGTACTAACACCTGTAATAATAATTAGATAAAATGATATACAAACATGTGGTAAACCCCCTATAAGTTTCGGCCTTTTTCGGCCTCCAGAGAGGCATTAAACAAAGAAAAATACAATGATGGCAAGTTGTAACACATACATGCAATAACACAGTTAAAATACGGAATATTAGTATGTTAAGTCAGTTTTTTCATGTACAGGTGTTTCAGTTCCTAATTCAATCTGTACCGAAAGGCAACATTTCTAGTATCAATACTTGGTTCGTTATTCTCCTTTAATTTAGTACTGATGTATTTGGATGTCAGTTGATTGATCCTGCAAGTCTTGTTGTACCAAATAGCCTATTGGCCTTATATAGTTTTCGCTTTGTGCATCTGTAATCGTACACAATTTTAATATTCTGTATTTTAACTCTATTATTCCACATCTACTTTATAACTAGCAGTTAATGTATATTTTTTTGTTGAGTGCCTCCCTGAATATGGCCAAAAAAGGCCGAAACATGTAGGAGCTTTACTACACCTTGCATATCATTGTATCTAAATATCAGTGAAGTTGTTTGTATATACAGTCGAACTCGGTTATAACGTCATGAAAGGGACTGAATATTTTTTGTCGTTATAAACGAATGTTGTTATAACCGAGGAGTATAATGTTGTGGTCAACAGTGAGGAATTAATTGGTACAACAGAATATCTGACGTTATAGACGAGGTGTCGCATAAACCGATGTCGTTATAACCGAGTTTGACTGTACACATATATGGCGACAACAGCTATTTCCATTTTCGTGAATAAACGTACAGAGATTGGCATATCATGCGGTTTATTACGTACGTGCTCTTTATCCAGACAAGTGAAGGACAACAATGAGAAGAAAATTACTCACTACCAGCCAACACACATGTTTGAGGGGCACTTCAGGAAAATTTGCATACCTGCTGCAAATGCAGAACAGCGTGTATACGCAATTATCGAAGACATGAACCTCAATTCGTCAAAGCAACAGTCAGCGTTCCCTTTGCGAGCCAGGATTTGGGTGTTGTAAGATGTGACGATGATTGATACGCCTGAAAGACTGTTATGTTTTGCTTCCTACCTAAATATGTACATAAAGTGATTAGGGCTGAAGGAGTTTCACTGCTCATTAACTGTGCAATTGACAGGGTTAGTGCCAGAGTGACAGGCCACTATGTAAATGTGTGGGAGACGAATGACCTCAGACAGCATAGTAATAGAGCTACGCGCTTGTCGACCGGGGAACCGTATTTCGATTCCCGGTAAACACAGAGAGTTATTGTTCATGATGTATACACGGAGCGTTAACATATCGGATTTTCCACTCCACTAAAACTCGAAAAAAAATCACCCTTTCAAGATGTCTGGATGCAGAATTTAAACTCCTAATACTTTCCTGCATTATAATTTTAACACAATTTTAATATAATACCGTACATATTTTTCTTTCCAATGGCGCAACAGCCCCTCGTGGGCCAGGGTCTCCTCATTACCGAGGCTTCACGATTACACTCTGACACACCACACATTCGGTAGGACTTCCCTGGACGAGTTATCAGCCCGACGAAGAGACGGCTACCCGACAACACACAACGCTCACAAGAAACATACATCCATGCCCCCGGCGGGATTCGAACCCGCAATCCCGGTAAGGAAACGGCCGCAGACCCACACCTTAGACACCGCGGCCACTGGGATCGGCACTATACATCGATGCTTAACAGTATATTGTCATCAATAATTATATCTGACCACTTATATAACTGACAAGCCATATACGAGTAACAACGCTTATACGTCTTTGAACATTGCTGCTCCCTGAGGATGGCTACGGACGGCAACCAAAACATCTGCGATTTCTTTTGTAAATCAAATGTTGGTGCAATTAGAGGGTAATGAACTTGAGATGTGCGCTCCTCTGGGATAATACGCAACGTTTAGTGGTATTTATGCACCGACGTTTCGGGACAACCTATCGGTTCCATCTTCAACGGTCACGAAGTCCAAGAAGAAAGGTTTTTTTCTTGTACTTCTTGACCCTCTTTCTTCTTGGATTCCTTGACCCTTGAAGATCAGACCGATACGTTGTCCCGAAACGTCGGTACAGAACTACCACTCAACGCTGCGTAATACCCCAGAAGAGCGCACATCTCATCTATATCGTGGCGGAAGCCCGAAATCACGGTAATAACGTTGTTTCTATGTGACAACTGCACCCAACATGTACGATATTA
>BLKM01002848.1:1177963-1264731 GCA_013340265.1 Coptotermes formosanus
TTGCACTGCAGTGCAAGCCGGGACCGCAGAGAGTTCACGCCTCCAGTACACAGTCAACAGCACATTCTCACTCAACTATAAAGTGCAACCTTAGTGTATCGATAACAAAAAAGTTCTCCCTGAAGATGACCCAGCAGGGTCGAAACATGTAGGAGTGTGTTACGATTGATGATAAAACTCTCTTTGTGCATTTGTTGGTGATTAGTGCTTTTGTATAATATACTGCACGGACATGGAACACATTAAATTACTGATGTTTATTCAGAATGTCAGATGCAATCAAACGCATGACGTGCCTTAGTCGAACCCAAAAGTTAATTACTGCGATCAGCATGACCACCGCCTGCTGATACAAACCGGTCCAGCTTAGGTATTTAACGTTTCATTCATGCGAGATCATTCCATCTGTAAGTAGTTCTCCGAGATTTCTCAGCCAAATTTTTATATACATGTATTATTTCCCTCTCATCACGACAGTACAGAACTAGGCAATGATAAATGATAATTTTGTAAAACGTTTAAATAGACAGGCACTGAGAAGCAAATAACGAAGTTGTATTTTGTACGTGTTAATGTTAAAAGCAAAGATTTCATAGAAAGGAAAAAATTACTGTGCCAGAAACTGTTACAGTTATGGGTTAGGAGTCTTTACTTCCCATAGAACGGACAATGCATCTACAGATATAATAAAATGTTGAGATAAGTCATACGTTCACATTTATCGCATACAAGAGCATAGTTTTCACCGCAGGACAAAGTGCTGACCGAGCACTAACAAACGAGCTGTTGCCGTAAGAGCGACGTCCGTTTCATCGCCACTAACTTGAGCATTCCACGGCACCTGCGTGCGGAGTTCACACTACGAAAATCAGCCGCATACCTTTCCCTTCACTTCCATGATAGATTTATTAGCTATATTAACCCTTTAAAGACGAAGCGTATCTGTTTTATATAAGGACTCAGCGCGTACCGCGCTGTAAACACTCTCCACTTCGGTTATAAAAACCAGTCTCTTAATGTTTTATAAGGCAAAAGTTGCTGTTTGTTCTGAGATCCGTACAAAACACATAAACGCAATGTGGGCACCACGTAAAATTTTTTAATGTTAAACCTGGCGGTACGTAAAGTTACCGCCAGGCTTTAAAAGGTTAAGGCAGTCGTACCGCATATTGCGTAAAATGGGTACCGTAGTCAGCATTGTGACTGACCTATGGGTTGGAAGGTTTGGGATTCGAGTGTCGATAGTGGCAAATATTTTTCTCTCCCCAAAATGTCCAGACCGTCCCTGGGGACCCATCCAGACTTCTGTACAATGGATACTGGGATTATTTTCCAGAGTAAAGCGGCTGTGGCGTCATATTGACCACTCGCCTCCACCTAGCGCCGAGGTAAGAATGAGTGGAGCTCTACTTGTACTCCCCCATACGACTTCATGTTATGGACAGGGAACATACTGCTCTTAAATGTCGGTAAAGATGTCAATCCAAATCACTTCTTGTCTATATTTCTGTTCCTTCCGGTTGGCAGGCGCAGGCTTAGAGCTTCATTAGCTTGTGAGGTTATTTCATCCCCAAAGTCTGTCCACAGCGTCTTCCAAAGCGAATTCTCCACCGAGAGCGATACAGTGCTTCTTCTTTCAATTTCTAGTATCCTCTAGTGTCCTTAACCTTTTAAAGCCTAGCGGTAACTTTACATACCGCCAGGTTTAACATTAAAGAATTCTACGTGGTGCCCACATTGCGTTTATGTGTTTTGTACGGATCTCAGAACAAACAGCAACTTTTGCCTTATAAAACATTAAGAGATTGGTTTTTATAACCAAAGTGGAGAGTGTTTACAGCGCGGTACGCACTGAGTCCTTATATAAAACAGATACGCTTCGTCTTTAAAGGGTTAAAGTCATCCACGATCTGCTTACGTCTTATTTTTCGTCCTCTTGTCCCATGTCTATTTTCTTCAATAACGTGTTTTACAAGGCAGTTCCTACGCAAGATGTGACCAATACAGTTAACCTTCTTTCGTTTTGTTGTACGCTGCTTGTGCTTGCATTGAAGACGGAAGTAAAAATCTACAACGCCAGGAGGGTAAAATCGATGTGATAGAAAGTAAACGCCTGTGAAGGTAACATTTTGGGCCAGGCAAACCAACGTGTGCACAGTAACTGGACGTTAAGTGGTAAAAACACGACCTGCCACCGAAATACTAAAATACTTGAGGTCATACGAAGGACAAAAGGCATGAAAATACAAATTTTAAATTGACTAATGACTGTTTTATTTTGCGAACAATTATTCAGATCTTGCCGCAAGCAATTACTAACTCAGAAGCAAAAAATAATTCATTAAAACATTCCGGTAACTAATGCATGTGTGCGTACGTTCAAAATTATCAGATCAAGTAATCAAAGAGTAGGACACACCCAGTTGAAAGAAATCGTACATATAGTCCTATGTAGGTTGTGCTGTTTCATCAACGGTGTCCTGTCTGCATCACTGCATTTGCTAATGCAGGTACAACAAGATTAAAACGCAAACAGGTCATTAAGACTGAGCATTTGTGTTCCTACACAGGCTTTTAGACAACAACGCACTGGTTATTCGCGAAATATTCCTTCGCCACGACCTTCCAGCAGCATTCATACTGACAAATTGGGATCAATCGGGACACTAATTTGATGGGTCGACATATGACTCAGATTTGAAATACATCATTGTTTGACAGATTTACCAACCCGCGGTCCGCCGGACTCTTGTCGGCGGCCCGCGACAGTTCAAACACTCTTAAAATTATGTTCCCCCATCAGAATACAGAATTACATTTGTAGTGATTGGTGAATTTTGCACCCACAGTTAAATTCTGCGAACAATGTCTAAGTTAATAAAATGGATCTTCAAGAAGTGGGATGTGGGGGCGGGAGGGCAGAAACTGGACTAAGCTGCCTCAGGATAGGGAGAGATAGCGGGCTCTTGTTAATGCGGTAATGAACCTTCGGGTCCCATAGAATGCGGGGAATTTCTTCATTAGCTGAGGACCTCTCAGCTTGTCACGAAGGACTCTGCTCCATGGAGTTGGCTGGCTGGCTGGCTGGCTGGCTGGCTGGTTGGCTGGCTGGTTGGCTGGCTGGTTGGCTGGCTGCCTGGCTGGCTGGCTGGCTGACTGGCTGGCTGGCTGGCTGGTTGGCCGGCTGGCTGGCTGGCTGGTTGGCCGGCTGGCTGGCTGGCTGGTTGGTTGGTTGGTTGGTTGGTTCATTGGTTGTTTGGTTGGTTATGTCTAAGTTGCAATGGGCTTTGTACATATTGCATGGGAACATCCTGTGCTGGCAACTACAGTGGGAGAAGTGAGAACAATACGGTTTGGTAAGCTCCGACATTGCCTTACCGCGAATTTGTATCAGAAACTGAGTTTACAGTGCCCATAATTCAGAGGCAAGATTTCAATAGAGGTAACTGACAATACACAATGAAGGTGTCACTGGTACGCTGTGTTTTTCAGCATAATCCCCTTGACGGTTGTGGCACCTGACACAACGTGTGGTAAGTTAGTCCATCCCGGAAACATAGAATTAATGTCCCACCTGCATCAGCCATGTGATTGTAGCACGTTTGCTGTTTGCCACCCCCATCGCAGGTGTAGTGACGCCCTGACAAGTGCTCCTTGAATACGGGAAACAGAGGAAAATTGCTGGGTGCCAAATCCGGGCAGTAAGAGGGGTGATCCAACGTTGCCGCACCGAAACGTTGTAGCAATTTCCCCGCCTGCTGTGCCGTGTGCGGTCGGGCGCTGTCGCAGAGGAGAATCACACCACTGCTAAGAAGACCAGGACAATTCCTGTGCCCTCAAAAATTGTATAACTCCTCGGACTTCCAAGCGAGACCAGTTTTGCAAGTGGGTCACCATGTTGAACTGGCGCAGCTGCTGTCCTTCTGCGCATGTGCCTTGAATCACGTGACCGCGCCACTAGAGCCCTCTGTCACATACGTACACAGCATTTGAAATTTAAACAAATTCGGCGTTTCGAATAGAAGGAATTGAAAACTCGTGTTTTGAGCCATACACTACGTGCGTTTTAACATGCTAAAATAATAAGTAGTACAACTGTATTTCATTTATAATTTCATATAACGCAAGTCTATGTATTTATCACAAAAACTGTTAGTGCTAAAGAAGAGGACAAGCATCGCATTTACATAATCGCATTACTAAAAAAATGTTACGTCCTAAAAATTAAAGTGTAATAATTCTCTACATTAATTTTTATTTAGTAATACCAATCATTTATAAACAATAATTTCAATTCCTTACTCCCTTAATATAAAACAAATTTCTGTTAAAAAATTAAGACAATTTCTTCGTTGCCCCCGCAGGATCTGGAGATTTCAAATGGTCCACAAGCAATAGGAAGCTGCTCTACAATGTAACAGAATAGCGGTGTTATATTTTGGCATTACGTTCTGCGCTGCCATTTCCAATATGCCTGGAAAACACATTTACACATCCCCATTTTTAAAATTAGTCACATCTTACTGTGAGGATAGAAGACAAATTGAATTCTTTAAAGATCATATCAAACGATACTTACTAGCGGTGTTGAAAGTTCGGTATGTACCAGCAGGTATTTAATTACGTATTAGTAGAATAGTCTGTGATAATAGGAGGTGAATTAACACGCCCTGTAATCGTGACCGAAGGACAGCTTTGCTACTAGCGGTGTTCAGCGTTCTGGTTCCAAGTGCGGGAGTTGTTACTTGCTTAGTATCATGTTCTGCTCGCAAGAGTAATTAACTCTGCCATAGGCACCGTTGATTATCTACCCACATGCGTGACGCAAGTCACGACAGGTGGTTGGCAGCACAGAGTTACTGTAACGGACCCAATATCAAATGTTACAAAATCCTATGAGATTCACGTCTCATCGTGAAGAGGGGGCAAGTGGGGACGGAAGGAGGTCGACTCCTTTGGAAACAGCTACAGAAGTGGATTCAACCACACCCATTACATTACTCAATTTAATAACACTTGCTGTATTTCTGAAGCTACTTAGAATTCCGGCAACTCGGATCGGAATGAAGAATTCGTCTTGATTAGAAATCATAGAAAATGTTCTCTAGAGCGATGACTCAACAAATCATGGGTTTCACAGCCAAAACAACGCACGGTACTGAAATATATGACTAATAAATGTGACGCTAATCTACAGGATGTCTCTTTCATCCTGTCCCTCAGCACGGAATGTATTGATGTCTGAATTTTGATTTCAAGGAACGGGGGACTAATTGCTGATGCGCAGCCTTGTGGTCTGCGGAGCTGGACGGGAGGAAGGATGTCAGTTACGGCTACTGACGGTGTAAATTTTTAAAAGGTTTGCTCGTCATTTGCTGTTTTATAGAAAGACAGCCTTATATATGGTGAGTCTTCTTACACCCGCTGTGTACCACTTACATTAAGACAAGCAGGGCAAAGTACGTACAATATCACAATAAGGCGCGTTCGAGTAACCATTGTTGCCTTGAAAAGGAAATATGTTTTGCATATTCTCGGTGTCTGTAGCCTTAGTTATCCAGCATGCAAAGCGTATGCGCCGTATTATATTGACATCTGTGGCCTGTCCGGCTCTATTATTACTTCCCACATTATCTCATAAACGGCACGATTTTCGGAAAAGTTTTTGAACATAAAATGTGTGTTGAGTTTCTCTACAACTGTTGTCTGAAAAATTTCTCTTTCTCAGAAGAATTCAGCCAGATAATGTCATAAATATACATAGGTCTTCATGTAAATCACCCGTTACGCTTGTCACATTTTAATGAAACTTGGATTTTCTCAAAAAGTTTTCGAAAAATACACAAATATCACATTTCATGAAAATCTGTCCAGTTGGAGCCGAGTTGTTGCATGCGGACGGACAGACATGACGAAGGTAGTAATAGTCCCTTTTCGCAATTTTGCGAACGCGCCTTAAAAACGGAACAAAGAAGAACATACTTGTAGATAAAGAGAAGTGGTGATGATGACGATGATGACGATGACGATCTATATTATAGTCTTGTTGATTATGAAATTTTAAAGTTTGATGTTCCTCTATATGCATCATGACGTCGATAAAGGCAGTTAAATTCCGGTAACATATAACACACGCAAGTTTTCCTCTTTCACGAACAATTGAAGCGATTAGCAATATGAAGCGCGAGACAAAACAAAACAAATTTGTGTTGCGACCTAAACAAGAGGAGACCCATGCAATTTGCAACATTTCAAATGCTTACGACAGCGTGTGACAGAAAACAATTACGTCGGCCTGTACCATTAATCTTAGAAGCGAAGAGTTGCAACATATTCCTTATATATATATCTGCCTTCTGTAATTTAATACATGTGGGGGAAAAAAACGCTCTGGGTAAGATAGAATGTTACGGTATTACACTTACACTATATTGCATAATGCACACAGATTTAATGGAGTGGAACAATCTGCATCTCACCAGGCAAAACCTTGGTGGAAATACGTTCACATGAATAGATAACGCATTTTGGACCCCCCAGTAGTCATACAGATTTCGTGAACCTATTCTTGTAACATTCTTTACATGGTGTCCTTTAGCTGTTAAAGGTTTTATTTTTTAAAACAATAAAAATAATGTTAAGGTGATTCTTCCCCGTTTGCGTTTTACTAACACAATAAAACCGACAAAAGGTACGTAAACACAACGTATGTTCTTAGATATCAAAACAGAGCTACATGTTTCGGCTAATCAAGATAGCTATCTTAAGGCCCTATATAAAAAGGTTAAATATTTCCTTTTTACTTTCTTTACACAAAGAGTACCGGTAACGCAGTCCCTGCACAGGTCTGGACAGGCCCTTACGGTTCCAGGAGGTTGAGGCTCCCAGTGTTCAAGATGATCAGCACGTGAAGGCGGTAAGGTTGCCATCCCTATGCACCGACAGTCTTTAACCCCCAGGAAATACTCCTGGTACTCATTTCCGTTTGAGGCTGCGTCGACTCCAGCTTTATAGTGCGGCCGGAAGGATTATGTCAATGAAACATTCCAATGGCACCATGGGGAATCGAACCCGCAACCTTCCGGCTTGTAGTGCAGACATTGTTTTATGTACGTCCTGATGATAATGAATGTCTTGAGTAGCTGAAATATGCAGCTGGCTTTTGATACGTAAGAACATATGTTGTAAATGAATGTTGTAACCAGTCAAGACTTATTCAGGAAAAATAAGGATTATCCTTCCTCAATATAATCTTCAGTTTATATGTAATGACATTACCGGGATGTGCCACCTGAAAATAATGTATGTTGTGTTGACAGACCCTTTGTCGGTTTTCTTGTGTCAGTATACAAGTACGTTACATGATATTTCTTTGCCCATGGCACAACAGCCCCTAGTGGGCCAGGGCCTCCTCATTATCGAGGCTTCACGATCACACTCAGGCACACCACACTCAGTAGGACTCCTCTGGACGAGTGATCAGCTCGACGCAGAGACAGCTACCTGACAACACACAACACTCACACGAGACAGATATCCATGCCCCCGGCGGGATTCGAACCCGCAATGCCAGAATGCGAGTGGCCGCAGACCCACGCCTCAGAATGCGCGGCCACTGGGATCGGCTCATTATACTGTATACCCACAGGATTTGTTGTTCAATCAGTACTTCAATTATTGATATTTTCCATTGTTGTGGGTTCCTTGAAGCACAAAGCCTCGGACGCAAAACCAGTTTCCAAGACACCATGTCACGAAAGACCCATGACGATGCATATTGCCCAAACTAACAACCACCACCGTCAGAGCAGACTTAATTAACACATGTTCAGATCAAGGACAGTGCTGGACATGAAAAGTATACCTTTGTTTGGCTGATGTGTAGGGAGCCGTGATGCTGTCCCGACTGGTCTCCTGCAAATTGTGAAACTAAGAGGTGAAATTGCATCAGCTACAGGGCCGTATTACATCTCAGGCATAGTGGCGGAATGGCTCTTCAGAAAATAATATTAAGCGAACATAACTGGCATGTGGAGACAAGTGAAACGCTACATGCAGCGCAGTCCTTATTTAGAAGCTGATAGTTGCCCGATATGTCAAAATTTATTCGTCCTGTGCCGGAAGGAACTGTTAGGTAGAGACATCTGCTTCACATCTAACGTACACAGTATCAACACATAAACTGCTATTCCCAACAGAGGAGTAATAAAACGGTAATGTGTGGACATTACGTAGATTACAGGTGAAAGAGAGGCCTTGTAGGTCAGTTACCTGACGATGGACAGAAAATAGGCCGAAACATGTCGTGGTGTAAAATTAAAATAAAAACTTTTCTTGAAGTTCAAGTTGTTTTTAAGGTTGGCCAATACATGCACTTTTAGATCAGTGCATTCAATTTATTACACCAACTAAATGCACATTATTTGTTACATATGATTGTTAAACACGTAGCCCCGACATGTTTCGGTACATGCGTACCAACCTCAAGGAGCGCAATGTGCCAGGTTTAAAAGCAAATTCCCTGTTACAAGCTATTATTTACAAGGTTCCACAGTCTGTAGTAGGCTCCGTTGTTGATGTCGTTTATGTATAAAAGGTACAACTTGTATTGTTTTTAAAAAAATTTAAGGTTAAAATGACTCAAATATTTCTTACATAATAAATACGATTTATACAAATTAAAATTATAGTTTCGGCTGGTAGTTGAAATTCCTAGTTTGTGGCATTACACATTGTGGTCTCTAGTGCGTATCTCAGTCCAAAGTGGATCGAGTCCTCTAAATGTATGGTATATACAATGAATATTTGCTTTTCAATTGTACCTACTGAAATTTTAAATTTGGAACACGTAGACAGTAAACCATTACGGCGTTGTATTATAAGCATCATTCATAAGAAGGAAGTGTTGGTAGGAGCGTATCTGATTTAATAAGAGACAACAGGATGACGATATCTAAGTTAAGTTGGATCCTTTTACTTTTTCATCTACTTACGTCCTCAGTGATTATACTCTTTCTAATGTGCTCATGGTTTAACTGCCGTTCAGCTGCATCAGTCCCAACACAATCGGCCATTTTGTCTGCCCGCCATTTGAAGCCGACAGCACCTAACAATGCTTTAGGTTCCAGACATGCACATAATGTCTCACGCGGTGTCAAATACAGCCACAGGATACGGAGTCGACAGCCTACTCTCGGCAAAAGCTTTTTAAAAGAGTCCTACTGACAACCACAAAGCAAGCAGTTTTGTGTGGCGGAAAAGCTGCACCTTGTATTGAGGAGCAAACCGCTTTGAATCTTAAGATAAGAGAAAAATACACAACGAGATGCAATGTAAAGGTGACGTTAACCCTACTGATAATCAAGCTCCATGTTATGAAGAGGCAGGAGAAGTGAAATAATGGCTCCACACATTCTTTATCATACGTATTGTGTGGAGATGATTGGTCAGCTTCGCGTCCCCGGTAAAGATGTCCAGTTGTTGATTATTCAAGAGGCTGGCTGGGTCTTAGAACCGTTACGGACTTTGTCATTTTAAGACCACGAGGGGCAATGTAAACGTATAAGGTAACCGTGAGAAGCGTTCGCGTAACTACGTTTGCCGTGTAAGAGAAATAAAAATTACATATTCTGAGTGTGTGTTTGGAGCCTAAGTTACCCAACATGAAATGTGCATGCGTCATATTACATTGTCACCTGTGGCCTGTCTGGATCTACCATATTTTTCCACATTATCTTATAAACGGCATAATTTTTTAGAAAAATATTCTGAACGTAGGACGTGTGTTTTGATTTTCTCTACAAATTCTGGGGGCCGCGGTGGCGCAGTTGATTGAGACACTGCGCTACAAACCGGCAGGTCGCGGGTTCGATTCCCGATGGTGTCAGTCGATTTTTCATTGACATAATCCTGTCGGTCGCACTATGGCCCTGGGGTCGACTCAGCCTCTAATAGAAATGAGTACCAGGAATATTTCCTGGGGGGTAAACGCGGCCGGTGCGTAGGGCTGACAACCTTACCACCTTCATGTGCCGACTGTCTAGAAATCTGGGAGCCTCAACCTCCTGGAACCCTAAGGGCCTGTCCAGGCCTGTAATGGGACTGCTTTACCTTTTTTTACCTACAAATTCTGTCCGAAACATTTCTCATTCTAAGAAAAATTCAGGGAGGTATTATCATAAATGTACATAGGTCTTCATGTTAAGTACGCGTTATTATTGTCACATTTTAACAAAACTTAACTTTTGTCGACAAATTTTCGAAAAAAAGTGCTCAAACATTAAATTTTATCGAAAACCCCTCCAGTGGGAGTGGAGTTGTTCCATGTGGACGGACAGACAGACACACTGACGAAGGGAGAGACAGGACGAAGCAAATAGTCGCTTTTCACAATTTTGCAAAGGGGCCCAAAAATGATATTTGGAAGAAATATGGGCGTAGCACTGACACTAACATTAGTACAAAATATTAAAGATACAGGATGTGACAGCGAGCAGCGGGTTCAACTGGTTTAGTGTAGGCGTCAGTGGCAGGTTCACCTTCAAGTAACTTTACATTTACATAAACGGCGTGAAGTTCAACTCCCTGAGCTAGTCCTACAGTGACCTCAATAATGGTCCTGTGCTCTAGTCTCCTTAGACCTCCCAAACATACTGAGGCTTAGTGAGATCCTCATAACAAAACAAGGAAAAAGTTCCATATGCCCGCAAAGACTTTTCGAGATACAGCCCAAAAATATGTTTACATAAATCCCTTATATTTTTATCCGTGGGGACAATTAAAATTCCTAGACTATTCAGCTCCAACTGAAAATTAAGATACACTTCACCAACGCATTTTTTATAGCTGTCAAATCATATTTAAACGCCCTGGAACCTTTGAAAGGGTTCGAAAATCCATGAACACACGTGTCTACGAGTGCACTGATTTACGTGGAGAAAACTTTGGGCATCTGTTGTGAATTATGACTGGATAGGAGATAAGAACTCACGAGTTATTAAATTGCGAACGTGTATTGCATATGTATTATGTCAGTTGTAAGCAAAATATTACACATTTAAGGTACAGATCGTTGAATGTAATCTTTCACTTAATCTCAAAAATCACTCATTTTGGAAACATCTTTATACAAACTTTTTTCTTTATTTTGATGTGAAGAACTCGCTCTTTAATTAAGTCCAACAATTTCAGATACACCCTGTATACTTAGCAGGTTACCGAGAGTCATTACTGCAGAATATACCTAAGGCTGGTACAGATTCGGGGCCAGGGCCAATACGGATTTTCATGTGTGGGTCACTAGGCCGGACAGATCGCAAATGGTGGGTGGAGCTGCGTACGGACCGAAGTCTTGTAACCCAAATGGACGGACATAAAACACGGACAGAACTAAAAGGGCAACCCAACTTCACAGTGTGGAAAACAGGATATCCTTGAAGCGCACGGCTGCACGATTACACGTCACGTCTACAAGAACCGATTCCGAACTGAGAGTCATATTTTGACGGCTGAGAGGAAAGTGAAGACGAAAATACGTAGACATGAGGCGTCTGAAATAGCAACGGAAAGTAGAAAATGACAAGAACACTAAATTACAATGTAATGTAAAACTAAAGCAACCCCATTACAGGCCTGGACAGGAGGTTGAGGTTCCCAGAACTTCTAGACAACCGGCACCAGGAAGATGGTAAGGTTGTCAGCTCTACGCACCGGCCGCCTTTACTCCCACAAAAGACCCCTGGTACACATTTCTGTTAGAGGCTCAGTCGACCCCAGGGCTATAGTGTGGCCAGAAGGATTAAGTTACTTAAAATTTCCAATGACACCATCGGGAATTGAACCTGCGACCTTCCGGCTTGTAATGCAGTGTCTCAAACAACTGTGCCACCGCGTGCCCCAAATCCTAATGTATTACGTTTTATTAAACCCCGAATTTTGAACAATTCTCTTTATTTAACCACGCTGTGGCTGATAGATGTAGCGTCGAATGGAGATAGAATCGTAAACGATGTACGTTTTTCACGTTCACTTATTAAGCGCGTGTTCCTTTGTGTACTTCACGTTTTCGGCCAGTTGAGAGTTCCGTATAGCGTGGATTAATGGGAGATTCTTGTACTGAATAGAAGAGACTATTTGCTCTTTTGTCACTTCAAGTAAGTATTTGGGGTGACACTGTAAATTTCAGTTATACGGGCTTGCCATAGAGTTTCAACCCTTGTCTCTACCTTTCCCTTCTTTTCGCTTTCTTTATTATTCCTTTTCCTTTCATTTTTCTACTTTATCCATTCTTCCGCTACCTTTATTATTTTGTTTTCCTTTTACTTCTTCTCTTTTCCTTATTATTTATCCGTTCACTCGGCTATGCGGCACTACTATGAAATCACGGTTCGTTTCTCGAAAGTGTAGGAATTTTTTCCCCCTTCGCTTGTCTAAACCAGTTGTTGGGGCCAAACTAGCCAATTTGCACCGGTGTTTTTTTTTTCACGGATAAAACGGTCTGGGCGTTAAGTTTATCATTCCGCTGCGTCTGGTGTCAAGCTTAGGAGTATGTTGAGCTAAACCTCCACTCCCACATACATCTGCATGGTGTGATCTTTTAAGTAGGCGTTTGGACAATTTAACCTTTTAGAGCCTAGCGGTAACTTTACGTACCACCAGGTTTAACATTAAAAAATTCTGCGTTGTGCCCACATTGTGTTTATGTGTTTTGTACGGATCTCAGAACAAACAGCAACTTTTGCCTTATAAAATATTAAGAGATTGGTTTTTATAACCGAAGTGGAGAGTGTTTACAGCGCGGTACGTACTGAGTCCTTATATAAGACAGATACGCTTCGTCTTTAAAGGGTTAATCTTTACTCTTTGTTTTTTCTTCCTGCGTCTGAAATATCTGACTATTTCATAAGCCTCCAGTTCGACCCATCAACTCTGCACCCACCACAGCAGCGTACTTCTGATGCTAACAGCCCAGCCAGTTCCACTGAGTGGGGCTCATCACACCGTTAAATAAGGAATCATGCTGTTCACACGTTTCAATACGAACTAAAGGCCGCAAGAGGTGTTTTACATCATCCATGCAATCGTGGTATTACGACTCCTTCCGCACACTCAGTGAATAAAGAAAAATTGTACGTTTGCACGAAGTCTGTGCGACTTCTGAGTTTCTCATCCCCACCCAGATGAATAATCAAGTCTTCTGGAACACAACGACGTGTTTATGGGTAAACGGTTACGGACTTTCAAAGGAATTTTCTGCTTACATCTTCAGGGCCACATATCCTGGATATGTAGACAGCAAGCTCCTCTGAAACGTCTGTACCTATTTACTGACATATCAGATCTCAGCGGACTTCAATCTTCATTACTGCCTTTTTAACGCAGACGCAGTGTTGTGTGAGAAGTGTTAACTGAAAAAAAAAATCACCCTAGAAGAATACATGAAGCCCCAGAGGGGAAGTAAAGATATAGTTCTACTCTTTCTTTAACCTCGGCGCTAGACGTGGGTCGGTGGTCAGCTCCACACCCTGGCCCCTTTACTTCTGGGCAAAAGACCCGGTACCCAATGTACAGGAGGCTGGGTGGGCCCCAGGATCGGTCCGGACGGGTGCGGAAAAGCTCGCCCCCACCGGAATTCGATCCCTGGACAGCCCAGAACGTTGCAAGTCGCTATACCGATTCAGCTATCCCAACCTACATGAACTGAAATTGTACGTACTGTGTACATAAAATATGACTGCAAAGGGTCAAGAAAATTTTTTGGAGCACTTAAGAACTTCAGCGAATATTTCTGCCATTGTTTCCATTAACAGAAATAGACAGCATTATTTAAAACAAACTGGAATATGCTTACAGCCTGCCCTGTCATTCCCACACGGTAGTTCCATGTCAATCCTAAGATACGTGTTCCTAACATTAGAACTCTGTCAATGACAGCGACCGCACAGCCGACGTCACTTCCTGCCTTCGACTGCTCCAGTACCGGAAAAGTCAGTTGGAAACTCACTCGAGGCATTACTGTTGTCTATGTTCGTGTTGTCGTGAGCCGATCCCCCTTCTAAGGTAAAAGGTATAGCAATCCCATTACAGGGCTGGAGAGGCCCTGAGGGTCCCAGCAGGTTGAGGCTCCTAGATTTCTAGACAGTCGGCACATGAAGGTGGTAAGGTTGTCAGCCCTACACACCGGCCGCCTTTAACCCAAGGAAATATTCCTGGTACTCATTTCTGTTAGAGGCTGAGTCGACCCCAGGGCCATAGTACGGCCGAAAGGATTATGTCAATGAAAAATTCCAGTGACACCATCGGGAATCGAACCCGTAACGTTTCGGTTTGTAGGGCAGTGCCTCAACCAACTGCGCCATCGCGTGCCCCCCTTCTGAGGTAGCCTATAAAATTTCTAAGAACAATTCGTGGTTTCAGAAGTTAATTCTGAATTTGAACAGGCCAGAGGGCGTAATCTGTAAAGGCGCCATAGTGACAATTATGCAACTCATCTCAGTTCTTGTTTATTAAAGTGCCGAGTCAAGAGCCTAGAACAGAAACAGCAAAATATACAAACACAAAATGCAAACGGCAAATATTTGCCTACGTGCTTGGACCAGGAAGGATCGAACATTATCCAAGTGTGTTAAATTGTCAAAGGATTGTGTCAAATGATTGGCTTTTCGTCTTTCTGTGTTACTCCATACTACACCATGGAGCAGAGGTCTTCTAGAGAAGCTAACAGTTTCTCAGCTAGTCAAGAAATGCCCCGCATTTTATGGAACCCGGAGGTTCATTACCGCATTCTCAAGAGCCCGCCACGTGTCCCCCTCCTGAGTCAGTCCAATCCAGTCCATGCCCCCATCCCAATTCTTGAAGATCCATTTTAATAATATCCTCCCATCTACGCCTGGGTCCATAGAAAAAGTATACTCCCCGGCTCTTACAGTCCCTTCTTTGTTCCACCTAACCTCCTGTACACCCACTAAATGTAATTTATACTTAGCTAATTCCCTGGCCACTGTCATAAGTGACCCTGACCAATACAGGCTACTCACTTTCCATGTTCCAAAACTCATATCCCTTTTCCGTAGCTGGGACCGTACCCAAGAATCGGTCCAGGTCCGAGGCTCCTCCATATGTTTCCTAAAATCATACTTTTTTACGGTGAGGAGTTGTTAGCACCTCGCCCAACCCCCACGCTGGAGTACCAACCCTTGTCGGCTGTCCGCGACTGCTTATTCAATGTATTCGCAGCTACCCTCCATAACTGGAGGCCGTTCCTCCATCCGCAACCCGAGGACGCGCCATGCCGTGGTGACAGGGACCCACTTAACACGGCTTTCTGTGTTATTTGTGCAGAAAGGTTCACCAACACTGGGTTTTAATATATTTGTTACGTGACAGTTTTTGCGGAGTCTCACGAATCTGGGCGTGCCAACAAGCCAAGGCAATCTGCTCATTCTTCAAAGCCCCCTATTCCATATCCGTTCATTTTATTGTAAGTTGTCCAACAGCAACTAGGAAGTCCGTAAAAATACAGAACGTCCGCAGTAATAAAAAGACACGTTATCCTTGAAACAACAGTTGGGGGGGGGGGGGGGAAATTGATTGCTTTCCTTTGCAAATATCTCCGGTTTGAACGGCAATTGTTCGTAAGCGGATTCTGTTATACTCCTTCCCCACACCCTCGTGCGAGTACTGTCGCCAACTACTCTGAAATAAAGCCTTCTTCAGAAGACAATTATCCCACAACCAGAGAAAAGAATTACATGCATTATGTACAAAAAGCATTCGCATTGTCGCGTACACAAAAGCCTGACACTGGTTTCCATCCTGGCGCACTTGATTCCTGTACTTTACATCACAACCAATTTCTATAATCTTCATTTAAAAAATATCCTTCTACACATGCCTAGATCTCTCTGCTGCAGGTTTTATGACTGCAATGCTGTATTGGACTGCATGCGTCATCTGCCACTTGCCTGCTGCATACTGAATTCTGTCCATCTTTTACTGTTCGAGGTAGTTATCTTTATGACAGCGTACTGCGCCACTGAGGACCAGGGTGTACCACAAAATTCCTGTCAGGATAGTTGTGTCATTGAGATTCGAGCCAGTGACTTGCCGATATACAGCCACCCCCGACTTACGTCATTCCGCACTTACGTCGTTTGCCCCCAGACCATATACATTAAACCAACAACGCAAATAGGGACGTGCCATGGCCCAGGCGGTTAGCCGCCGGCCTCCCACAGCGGAGGCCCGGGTTCGATCCCGGGTCAATCCATGTGGGATTTGTGGTGGACAAAGTGGCACTGGGACAGGTACTTCAGTTTTCCCCTGTCAATTTCATTCCACCGGTGCTCCATTACCAGGAAAAGGACAAAAAAATAATCACCATCGTCATCTTCATCACAGGGTTGCACAGGAAGCCTCAAGGCTGCGGTGCGTCCGTAGCGTCTGCTGCGGGGCCCTTCACCACTAAAAAAAAAAAATATTGCTGAAAATATTTTCGAGTTGCTGACCCCACATGATCAGGTGCTGACGTTCGACTAACTTATTTAAATACGGCAGCAAAGCGCCCTTGAAGAAGCTGAGGAAACAAACGTGAGGGTAAACGGCGGGTTTGAAGGTCACTGAGGGGCTTGGACTGACTGCAGCTGGCATCAAAGCGTTTGGGGACGCTGACTGGAACAGGCAGCGAGCAGCAGCGACTGCACAGGGAATCACGAAGATGCGTGATCGTTGTGAGGGAATTCTGAAGGCGAAGAAGAGGCCGTTACCCCGCCACAGTTCAGTGCTTGATTTCTTTAAGTCGTCTTCAGTGATTCGTGCATCTCCACCTGCATAGCTGGACACTGGAAATGACGGTTCAGACGACACGCCTACAGTTAAAGAAGCGCCTGCTTCGTAATTGTTATTTTTTTGTAAGACTACATAATTCTTGTAAATTTTTCATTAGTATGAATACATATTTTTCTCTTGTTCAAAGAACATTGTCCGGAACCACCCTCCCCATTTTAACTTTGCTTTTATGGGAGGACGTGTCTCGACTTCACGTCGTCTCGACTTCTGGCGCCGGTCTCGCAACCAGTCATGAAGTAAATCAGCGGTACTACTGTATACAAAAATCAGAAAATAGGACCCAAGGATTAATACAATTTAAAGTTTTTTTAAGTAAGCTCTTAAGCTTTAAAACTTATTAAAATTTAAAATTTTAATTTACATATTTTTCACATATTACGTATCAGAGCTAAGATAAGTAAAAGTTACAATATACATTGTAACAATTACAATATTTTGTGAGATCTCACAAATTTTACACTTTTACCTTGTAAAGAATTTTTTTATAAGGTGCACCTGATAATGCTCTAAGGACCGAAAGGTGCCGTGTGCCAGTAGATATTAAATACTCTCGTGCTGAACAGAACATATTGTACAACTCTATTCTTTCTCAAAGAAACAATCAGTCGCAGCCAACTTTTGTTTTAGTTCTTTCATTATTGAGCTACTAAGGTTTCGGCTTTATGAAGCCATCATCAGGTGCTACGTATACGAGAAAAAGCAAACTCTACACAGTTGCAGGGAGCATGTACAGTTGTGTGCAGAGTTTGGTTGTTCTTGTATACGTGGAGCCTGATGATAGATTCCTAAAGCCGAAATATTGATAGCTCAAAAGTACAGGAACCAAAAGAAAAGTTGGCTGTGACTGATTGCTTCTTTGAGGAAGAATAGAATTGCATCTTGTACTTCAACGCCAACTGGGATGATGAAAATACGAACATCGTGTTTTCTGACCTTACTCTTCAGCCAAGTTGTTCTCTCAGCGCCAGCCCAACAGTATTAGGCCAGTCTGCGTTAAACAGAATGACTCTTTACATAATACCCTACACTGAATATTTACTGCTCCGTCCGAGGTCCTCCGCAGTTTGTTCTCAAAACACCCATAAGCCGACCCCAGTGGCCGCGCGGTCTAAGGCGTAGGTCTGCGGCCGAGCGCTTGCTGGGATTGTGGGTTCGAATCCCACCGGGGGCATGGATTTTTTTTCTCTTGTACAGTGTTTGTGTTGTCAGGTAGAGGTCTCTGCGACGGGCCGATCCCTCGTCCAGAGGAGTCCTACAGACTGTGGTGTGTGTCTGAGTGTGGTCAAGTGAAAATAAAAACCCTCGACACCTACTGTGAACAAGTAGGTAGCAGAGGGAAGGACTGCGATACGAAATAAACGAAACACCCATATAATTATAATTACGTGCGATTTAACTGTCTATCAGTAAGCCGAGCCAAGAGCCACCTGCAGGGCGTTCTACGTCACGAAACAGGATGCCTGCAGGTGTTTCTTTTTTACTATGAAACATTACATAATGGCATAACAGGACGTGGCTATTCTGTTTAAGAAACTTACATTGTGATATATGACACGACTGGTCATATGTTAAAATGTGACAACACTATAGGACACGTCATATTAAGAGTTATTCACATTTCTTGGAGTACCAGCACCATAACCCGGACTTATGGCAATAAATTTTTGGGCTCTTCGCTCTTCTTGGATGTTACTCACTGTAGGTGTGTTCCGGTTACAGACGTTTCGAAACGATATATCGGTCCAATCTTCAAGGTCCAAGCAGTCCAAGACGATTTCTTCTTGGACTGGGACCGATATGTTCTCCCGAAACGTCCGTAATATATAAATAATTTTCAATGCTTAACATCCCACAAGGGCGGAGACCTCAACTACACCGCGGCGGAAGCCTGAAATCTTACACAATAAATATTTATGAGACGCAAAACTTGTTTCGAAGAAAGCTGTAGGCAAGTGAGTACAGACGTTCCGTGTTGCGTCCGTACATATAATAGTTTCGTGTTGCGTCCGTACATATAATTGTTTCGTGTTGCGTCCGTACATATAATTGTTTCGTGTTGCGTCCGTACATATAATTGTTTCATACATAATTAATTACGGGACAAATTTCTGTTGTGTCGTCTCATAAATAGAGAGAATTTAGGTTTTTTTTTGGTAACATTTTATACTGAAGATCCTCACAAAACTCTTTCACGATTTAAAGAGGGGCCCAGCAGTTGGGATTCCAATATCTAGCTCGAAAAACGGGGCCAAGGCGCCCGTCTTTGTATGCAGGCCTACAGCTCTGTCTGTTCACATTACCTTCGTGTCTAGAAACACCTAGGGGCCCACCAAGATTTACAGAAGCGGTGAATACCACGATTTTGTTTCTTTTAATTCAAGTGCAGCTGTCTGAGATTTGGTTAATTTAAAGTTTCTAAGTGACCTTGCCCCAAGAAAAATTTAAAAAAATTCCATTCCCTCCTGTTAATAAGAATATAAGTGTAGATTAATTACGCTACGCGATATGCGAAGGTCGAGAAATTTGCCTGAGAATGTGCAAAGAAGCCCAGCAGGGTAGAACTGTAGGTGACTCCAAGACTTCTGTTCTTGGGCAGACACGAGTGGCATGTGGATTTGTTGCACGTCATATATTCAAGCAGTTTCGACCCACATAAGAAATATAATGTTAGGGTTTCGAATGGATAGATTTCCACAGAGCCTTCCACCAGTCAATTATATTTCACACTTCGAATAAATTTTTCCATGTTGGTGTGCCGCGCTGCTAAGGGCAATGTAAGAAAAAGGGGCAGTGGATCAGCTTGGCCAAGTGGTGAGTCATACAGCGTCTGGGCTGCACTCTGTAGCAAGAAGGCTAATATGAATCAGAAAACACGACCAACTACAAACCGCTTATAATTTGCGGCGAGCAACGTATAAATCTACTGACAAAAATGTAAATTCAGCTCCCTTAGTTTCATATTTTGTATTCTTAAATAAATAAATGTTGTAAAACATGGTTTCAGCACGTTCTAGCTAAGGGTTTATCAAGGGGGGTCCGCGGAATTTGCATAAGGGGTCAGCGAATTAAATAGATTCAACTCAGCAGAACATAAAGTTTTTCCTTTACACTTTTCTTAACCTTAGTTTGTCACTGCTCCTGGAAAATGTTTGTAATAAATTACTACACTGACTGAATAAATGTATCGCAGTACAAACATATTTCTTGCTTGTAAAATTCCTGATTTACATGTTAGGCGAGTTGTGCGTAAGGGGTCCGAAAATTTAGTGAGACTTTTAAGGGGGTTCACGGTAGCAGAAAGGTCGAGAAACACCGTCCTTTCTCTTTAAAGGGTAAAGCAAAGTAAAGGTTTTCCTGCGCACGCCATGAAGTCATATAGTGGGAGTAAAGGCACACTCATTCTTAACCTCTTAAAGCCTAGCGGTAACTTTACATACGACCAGGTTTGAAATTAAAAAAATTCTACGTGGTGCCCATATTGCGTTTATGTGTTTTATATGGATCTCAGAACAAACAGCAACTTTTGCCTTATAAAACATTAAGAGATTGGTTTTTATAACCGAAGTGGAGAGTGTTTACAGCGCGGTACGCACTGAGCCCTTACATAAAACAAATACGCTTCGTCCTTAAAGGGTTAAGAAGGGTACTTGATGAAGGTTAGATGTTAGCTTCACGTAACAGCCACATAACCACCGGGAGAGAACTCTCGGTACCCATTGAATAGGAGACTGGGTTGGCTCCAGAGTCAGTCTGGATGTTTCGGAGAAGACAACATCCTTTGTCCCTGCAGGAATTCGAACCCCGGACCGTCCACTTCCTACCCTAGTCGCTATACCAACTGCCCTACTCCGGCTGCTCACTCTAAGGGATATTTAAAGAACAGTAAGCTGTTTTCTTAGAAACTGTCGCTAAATATTTTGTATATAGAGTCTTCAATTAATGTGGTACCTGCAAACGATCCGAATGTTTGAAACTGGTTGGTACTGGATACATATTTGTTTCACACATCTCGAATCACCATGAGCTTTGTGATTATCAGCGAGAAATTAAACACTCCCATGAAGAATAAATTACTTTAAAAGCCTCGTATATATTAAGCCTCCTTCATAGGATACAAATTTGACCGTTCCTACTAAACACGATACGAAGCCATGCACTTGTTCCATGTTGTTTAAAGCAATCCCTGTACAGGACTGGAGACACCCGTTGGGCTCCACGAGTTTGAGGCTCCCAGAATTTCTAGAAAATCGGCACATGAAGGCGGTAAGGTTGTCAGCACTACGCACCGGCCGCCTTTACCACCCCCCCCCCCCCCCAGGAGATACCCCGAGCGCTCATTTCCGTTAGAGGCTGAGTAAAGTGCAGGGCCATAGTGCAGCCGGAAGGATTATGTCAATGAAAAATTCAAATTACTCCGACAGGAATCGAACCCGCGGCCTCAACCAACTGCATCACCGCGTGCCCTTTCATGTCGTTTATTACAGAGAAAACTGACGGGTTCTTCTGAACATGGTAATGAAATTTCGGGTAACATAAAATGTGGAAATTTGTTTACTAGCTGAAAAGCTATTAGCTTCTCAAGGACTCCGCTCCATGGACTCGGTTGGTTGGTTGGTCGGTCGGTCGGTCGGTCGGTCGGTCGGTCGGTCGGTCGGTCGGTCGGTCGGTCGGTCGGTCGGTCGGTCGGTCGGTCGGTCGGTCGGTCGGTCGGTTGGTTGGTTGGTTGGTTGGTTGGTTGGTTGGTTGGTTGGTTGATTGGTTGGCTGGTTGGTTGGTTGGTTGGTTGGTTGGTTGGTTGGTTGGTTGGTTGGTTGGTTGGTTGGTTGGTTGGTTAGGTGATTTCTTTAAATTATGTCCTAAATTTCCGTCGTACTTCGACTTGGGTTGAACTATTTCCTTTTCTTGCCGCCGTAGGTTTTCCACCCACGATTCCATACTGTTAATTTTCTTTAAAAACAGCGCGAAATGCGATGTATATGCACGCTACTGTGCTCACCACATCCTCTGTGGTTACACTGAAATGTAACGCGATCTACAGTTCAACAGCGAACGTCGTCTACCAGTTAATATCGAACAGTTTCTTAGTGTTGTTGATTGCCCTTGACTATCAGCATGTCCTTTCTAAAACAATACAGACTGCGACTTGCCCCTGAACTTCAGCGTGATATTAACCTTATAGTGAAATACTGCAGGCGAGGGCGCTTCTTAGACAAACAAAAGGGTTGCTCTGGTGTCTTTCACATTGGCCCTGTGACTATAATGTATGTATTTATTCGTTTCGTTTCGTAGTCCTTCCCTCTTATACCTACTTGCTTACAGTAGGTGTAGAGGGTTGTTTATTTTCACTTGATCACACTCAAACACACACCATATTCTGTAGGACTCCTCTGGACGAGGGATCGGCCCGTCGCAAAGACCTGTACCTGACAACACAAACACTGTACAAGACAAACATCTATGCCCCCGGTGGGATTCGAACCCACGATCCCAGCAAGCGCTCGGCCGCAGACCTACGCCTCAGACCGCGCGGCCACTGGGATCGGCGTATGTATTTATTAAAAGATCATTTACTGCAGCAGTTTATACGTACAAAAAACACGGCCTACGGGCTGCTCTTCGTTTGATAGGCGGATCGATGTCACCGACAAGTCAATTTCAAGAAAATAATTTTACTGTAGAAAGTACTCCCATGTATTCGGTAATTCGCTGACTTGGTTATGGACCAGAAGTTTGGTTATGGTTAGTTAAGCTGTATGTTTCGAGAGTTTCATCAGTTTTTCCAGGCAACTGCTTGTAGAGAACCTCAGCCACCAGTTCACAGTTATTGTATACTCTTCATCCAAGAAATATCAGCTCCATTACAATTTTCAGTCCTGAAGGCACAAGTAAACGAGAAAGGGAATAGACTATATAAAAAAACAATCCCATTACAGGCCTGGACAGGCCCTTAGGGTTCCAGGAGGTCGAGGCTCCCAGATTTCTAGACAATCGGCACATGAAGGTGGTAAGGTTGTCAGCCCTACGCACCGGCCACCTTTATCCCCCAGGAAATATTCCTGGTACTCATTTCTGTTAGAGGCTGAGTCGACCCCAGGGCCATAGTGCGGCCGACAGGGTTATGCCAATGAAAAATTCCAATGACACCATCGGGAATCGAACCCGCGACCTGCCGGTTTGTAGCGCAGTGCCTCAACCAACTGCGCCACCGCGCATATAAACATTTATAGAAAAATTTTATGGTGTTGTTTTTTTTCGTAACATTCAACAGAAGAATGATAAAAATGTTGCACATTAAGTCAACTGCTTCTTTTCCTTTTTCGGAGTTCACGTACCGACTGCCTGTCTTTCTCAGATGCATAATTACACATATTTAATAATAATAATAATAATAATAATTATTATTATTATTATTATTATTATTATATTTGGTTCTTTTACTTCATACCTAAAGTTCATTTTAAAAATACGCATGTATCACATTTCACAGCGCAGAGATCTGAACTTCACACTATTTTATTACAAGTAGCGATTTGTTTAAAGAATGAACGAACCGATTTTCATGTTTTTTCGTACTGATGGCCTACAGAATGGGCGATGAATGGAACTGATTTCCTGTGCGCATAGTCCTAGTATTTTACACGAAGGAGAAATAGAAATGTATCAAAAGCAGAGCACTCTAAAAGTAATTATTGGGCCAAACTAACTGCTCGAAGCAGAGAATTGGCTACGAAGCCAGCAAAGTCTCAGCCAGTGAAGAAACGTTTTTTCTTACACGGAGCTCCAATGATTTATTTCAGTGATCGGAAAAGCTAACCATTCCTTCGTGTCTTGAGCCAGAGAGATTCATTCCACATTATAATGTACTATTTATTTTAGTCTGATTTAATATTATTTTCCAAAATATAATGAAAAGCGAACTGATTGAGCTGTGTGTTAAATACTAAAAAGGTAATTACAACATACATCTGATTATCTGTCCGTCAGAATCTATTAAGAACACGAATGTGAGAGTGTAAACACTGAACTGTTTTGTATGGTTTCAAGCAACCCTTGAAAGACACCTCACATAAAGGTCGGAACATGTCGGGTCGAATATATGAATATATTGAATAAAAATAAGTAACATAATTAGTTGCATTGGACGCCATTCGAAGACAATAATTCCAAATGTATAATTATTTTGTGATTAAGTTTTAGCTTCACGCGTTTATTTTGGCAGTAAATACGGGTGAACGGATGGCTTCATACCACGCCTCCTTTTCCGCCAGGACAAAGAGTTCCTGATACCTGTTGGCTAAGAGACTGGGAAGGCCTCAAAACTGGTATGGAGGCGGTTGGGAATGACAACACTTCTGCTCTGTTACGAATAGAATGCGCTCACTCAGCCAGTACCTAGTCACTACACTGACTGAGAGATCTCCGATTATGTGCAGTGTGAATAAATTTACAATACTTTTATATAAGGACAACAAATGAGCAACTGGAGTGAAATTTCCAATGTTTTTATTTTGCAGAGGCTTTTTCACACTCTGAACTATGCTAAGATATGTAGGTGCGTGGTAAGTAGACGTGATGTGTATATTAATAAAATCAGAAGAGTTTTGAATTAACCTTTTAAAGCCTAGCGGTAACTTTACATACGACCAGGTTTAAGATTAAAAAGTTCTACGTGGTGCCCACATTGCGTTTATGTGTTTTGTACGGATCTCAGAACAAACAGCAACTTTTGCCTTATAAAACATTAAGAGATTGGTTTTTATAACCGAAGTGGGGAGTGTTTACAGCGCGGTACGCACTGAGTCCTTATGTAAAACAGATACGCTTCGTCTTTAACCTTTTGAAGCCTAGTGGTAACTTTACATACCACCAGGTTTAACATTAAAAAACTCTACGTGGTGCCCACATTGCGTTTATGTGTTTTGTACGGATCTCAGAACAAATGGCAACTTTTGCCTTATAAAACATTAAGAGATTGGTTTTTATAACCGAAGTGGGGAGTGTTTACAGCGCGGTACGCACTGAGTCCTTATATAAAACAGATACGCTTCGTCTTTAAAGGGTTAAAATATAGACAATTTTAACGGAAGTCATTCCGTTGTGTTGTTGCTAGTATAAAAATTAAATCAGTATCTGTCCGAACACAACTAAATTCCATTTATTATATAGAACTACATGTTTCGACCTATATCAGGTCATCATTAGGTTTTACAATTGTTCTTTAAAACATACTGAGGAAGAAATATACACTACGTAAGTCATGACCTAAGACAGTGTATATTTCTTCCTCAGTATACTTTAAAGACCAATCGTGAACCCGAGAAAGACCTGACATAGGTCGAAACATGTAGTACTATACAACAAATAGAATTTAGTTGTGTTTGGTTAGATAATGATTAAATTTTTGAGAGTATGTACATATTTAGCAATAGAAATCAATTACAACGGATGAATGGCTCTGATACTTCTGAGGCACTAGTAACAATTAATGTATAACACCAGAGAGGTAAAGCAACTGCAGGCTGTTCGTAGATTTAGAGCCTTCTAGGACAGGTGCCATATCTGCAATCTGTCGGCACTAAGGACAGCAGTTGCCTGCGGCAGCCACACCACTCCGGCTGCGTTCCTGCAGCTGACAGCAACGTTACTGGAAGCTGTCATGCGCGACCATCTCAGCACAATCTTTGGCTTCGCTTTCAGCCTCCGCTGTACACCTCAAGTGAGAGTCCTTCACATGGATATTTATTCATGAAAACGGTTGAAAATCGAAAGCCGTGAGATCGACAGATTGCAGAGAACGAGGAAGTAATACAGCGCAACTGTTAGTGACTTATAGTGGCACGTGTGCCTGAAAACTGTACTGCAGGAGCACAACATATGATGATTATTGAGTCAGGGTTTCATACGTGCCAGCGAATTGACCTGCAGGAGCACAACACATGATGATTATTGAGTCATGGTTTCACATATGCCAGAGAATTGTCCTGTAGGAGCATAACATACGACTATTATTGAGTCGCGGATGTGCCAGAGAACTGACCCGCAGGACACAACATATGATTATTGAGTCAGAGTAGCATATGTGCCAGAGAACTGACCTGCAGGACACAACATATGATGATTATTGAGTCAGAGTAGCATATGTGCCAGAGAACTGACCTGCAGGACACAACATATGATGATTATTGAGTCAGAGTAGCATATGTGCCAGGGAATTGATCTGCAGGAGCATAATCGTATTTGACGGCCCACGTTTCAGGACATTTCGTGCAACTTCCGTCTCGCAGACGAGAAAACCCATCTTGTTGAGGACCACTGAGGACTGAATCCTTTGCCACGAAGCCGTGTTGCTTGACAACCGATCCGTCAAATATTCTCTTCGACAAATTTCGCGCTGTGGGATCTCTCGACGATAATCTTTAACCTCAGTCAGGAACGGCTCTCTACTGACCGAGATTCGCACCTGGTACAAATACAATGCTGATGTCTGTGGCACACACAAGGAAAGGACAAGCATAAGCCGTTCTTGAATATGAAACCTGTTCTTTACTATACGCGTATGATGTCACTGTGTTTGCTACGCCACCGCACTACAGCGCATCGAGCAACATATCATAATGTCACAAGGACACCTGCAAGGACTTCTGACATCCTGTCCTACTCACGCGATCATTTAACATACACGGAACTACACTACATTCAGCTGCGCGTTTAGGAAGCCGATCCCAGTGGCCGCGCGGTCTAAGGCATAGGTCTGCGGCTGACCGTTTGCTGGGATCGTGGGTTCGAATCCCACCGGGGCATGGCTTTTTGTATCTTGTGAGTGTTTGTGCTGTCACGTAGAGGTCTCTGCGACGGGCCGATCCCTCATCCAGAGGAGTCCTACCAACTGTGGTGTGTGTTTCAGTGTGATCAAGTAAAAATAAAACAACAACCTCGACACGTACTGTGAGTAGGTAGAACAAGGAAGGACTGCGAAACGAAACTATATTTACGAAGACAATTTGTACAAGCCACAGTTAACTGGCACACCCTTCTGTCCTTATGCATTACGACATCTAATGCCTGTACCGCCACGCAGATCTTCGCTGTTTGTCTTATAGCAGTGACGTGTAAGTTCCGTCAGTAGAGGGCGACATGATCGGAAATACACATGTGTGGGGGGTCGCATTAAATTCAGTTGATAACAAATGTGAAGCGACTATTAAAGATGTGAATATTTTGCAGTAATATAGGTACAGTCAAACCCAAAACAGTTTAATCAAATTCATTTCTACAGAAGTGTTGGATCATTGATTGATTTTGGTTAAGTCAAAGCGAATATCCAACGTTATACTGTTCTATAACCGCTTATTAGTTACTGTGTGCTACTTTTTTTCTTTACAATGGCGCAACAGCCCCCAGTGGGCCAGGGCCTCTTCATTATCGAGGCTTCGCGATCACACTCAGACACACCAAACTCGGTAAGGCTCCTCTGGACGGGTGATCAGCTCGACGCAGAGACAGCTACCTGACAACACACAACACCCACAAGAGACAGACATACATGCCCCCGGCGGGATTCGAGCCCACAATCCCTACAAGCGAGCGGCGGCAGACCTACATCTGAGTTCACGCGGCCACTGGGATCAGCGTTATACGCTAGATAATTCGGTAAAACTGTCTTACGTTAACACGCGAGGCGGGCCGCAGCCTGGGGTCAGGCGGGTTGCATGTTGGAGGCCTTGTCCCTATAGACATATGTTCCGGCGTTCTTAAATACTGTCGGTGCACATATTTCAATATTATAACACAGAGTGTGTTATTGCTGTTGTCAGTTTGACGGTAATAACAATACCGTTAATACAAGAACATAGGTCTACCTTTCTGCCTCATTACACACCAGAAATTACCTACAGCACAGAGACAAACCACTTCTTTCTGCACGACTAAATATATAAAAATACAGCATCCGAGTACTTCTGATCTTCCGTACTTTGCTAGATTTCGTTGTTACTATTGCCTTTTCCTTCCTTACACGTCATCCTGCCGACCCCAGTGGCCGTGAGGTCTAAGGCGTAGGTCTGCGGCCGAGCGCTTGCTGGGATCGTGGGTTCGAATCCCACCGGGGGAATGGATGTTTGTGTTGTACAGTGTTTGTGTTGTCAGGTAGAGAACTCTGCGACGGGCCGATCCCCCGTCCAGAGGAGTCCTACCGACTGTGACGTGTGTCTCAGTGTGATCAAGTGAAAACAAACAACCTCGACACTTGCTGTGAGTAGGTAGAAGAGGAAAGGACTATGCAAACATGTCATCCCTAGCATATTCAACGTCAACATTTTCAGTTTACGTAACGCTGTAGTCCCGGTGGTCTTGCGGCCTAATGCATAGGCTGGGATCGATTGCTCCAACACTTCTAACGGCATGGATGTTCATCTCTTGTCTTTGTTTTGTGTTGTGTAGGCAGCGGCTTATGCAACTGGCTGATCACTTGCTCAAAGGAGTCTTACCAGGTGTGTGTGTGTGTGTGTGTGTGTGTGTGTGTGTGATACAGAACCCTCAAAAATGAGGCGGCCTAGGCTCGAGTTAGGCAACATAAAAAAATCTGTAGTTCTTCATCCACCGCCAGCTTTGTCAATAGCCTTAGTCTTCGAAAATTTTGTAAATGAGAGATGTTATTTATTCCTGAAATTTATAGCAACGCTATTTCAACTTCACAGGTTATAATATGGCATTGAATGTGCGTGTCAAGTTGTCATTAGAAGTCACGGAAATTTACATTTGTAGCTCCATTTAACTACAACTTCACGAGAACGAAAGGCATGCACATATGTAAGTGAGTAGTCAGCTTATGTCCCGGCCGCTTTAATCACGCTGCAGTGCCCCCATGTATCAATCGATTAGAAGGTTTGGTTGAAGCCCAGAGCCGGTCTGGACGTAGTGGGGTAAAGAAAAGTCTGTGTCCCTTCCAGGAACCGAACACCGGTCAATACACCGAGGTATTCCAGCTAATATTATGGCGGGTACATTTGGATAGACAGTTTAAAAAAAACGTGAAAACAGAGGCCCTGAATTCGAACCAAGTACCTCCAGCAGCTTTACAGCTATGTTCACCACATTGATAGGAGGCAGCATAAAACCAGAACACACGCACGTCACGTAATTTGCTTTAATTTCCGTCTCTTTCCTGTTTAGCTTTCTTTGCGAATTCTTGGATCTGATGTAAAGACATGTACACAGCGTGAGAAACAGTCCAGCTGACTTGCCGGGCGTTGCCAAGGATGTGTTAGGTCACTCGTCTCCCCGCAACACAAATGTCACCATTACATAACTCTTCAGGCACTTCAGTCTCCTTCCTTATTGACTTCCAGTCTGTTTTAATCTCGGCTGTTTTATGAAACATAAATGCGTCGACCTTGTGTGTGGTCAGCACGAATGGGAAACACGTAGTAGAGAAACGTACAAAATTCCACAAGTCTTTTCCAATTTCATACCAAGTCGAATATAAGTTCATTATTTACAAACAAATTTCCTTTGTGTTTAACAATAAAGAACTGCATGTTGGTGCCAAAAGCAATCATCAGACAGTTCTTTACAAATATAAATAGTAGCAAGCATTACTTTACCGTCTCTGCTTAATTTTAACGGTAATGAGGTCACACCTTACGGCATTTTAACGGTAATGAGGTCACATCTTACGGCATTTTAACGGTAATGAGGTCACATCTTACGGCATTTTAACGGTAATGAGGCCACACCTTACGGCATTTTAACGGTAATGAGGTCACAACTTACGGCATTTTAACAGTAATGAGGTCACACCTTACGGCATTTTATGATTATATTGCATATATATATATATTATCCTCCCATATCCTAGCGAAAATAACAGTACTTGCTTTTATAATTCTGTGTTGCATTAAATTGTGGTAAGGTTCGGGTGTTCTTATATGACCTTCGTCGAATTATTCAGTTAGTTGTTAAAATTTAAAATTTAGTTTAAAATTTGTGTAAAATTGTATTAACATATTTTTATTTTATAAACCTCACCTCCTGTTTTATTTTTATTTAAATTTCATGTCACCCTTTTCCCTGTTTGGGTTGCTGTGGTTGGCGAAATCTTTTGTAGAATATGAATTTGAGTCATTTTCCTACTTCCGAGTGGTTATTTTTAAGTTCTATTAGTGGCTTAAGCGATTATTTTTATGCCAAAATTCCACTACCTCCTAAGAAAATGCATAAAAACTCTGGCGTGGGTAAGATATGCTGGTGTGACGGTAAACGTCATCTTGTAACATGCCATGCAGACACAGAGGGGGAGTAGAGGTATATCTCCATTCATTCTTCACCTCTGCGCTAGATAGCGGTGAATGGCCAACATCACGTCCCGGCCGCTTTAACCCAGGGGAAGAACCACTGCCTCCATTTAATAGGAGGATGGGTACGCCCAGGGCCAGTCTGGACGGGTGTAGAGAAAAGAAAAGATTTTTCCCCTACCTGGATTCAAAACTTCAAACCTTCCAGCCTGCAGCGACTGCACTATCCCGGCCCACATCGTCGGACATGAAGTGGTTACGGTTGCTAATGAGGGGAATTTGTTGACTGACTGAGTGACTGACTGAATAATTAACCAACTAACTAACTAACTAACTAACTAACTAACCAACTCCATGGAGCAGAGGCCTTCTTGAGAAGCTAACAGTTTCTCAGCTAGTCAAGAAATTCTCCGTATTTTATGGAACCCCGAGGTTCATTACCGCATTCACAAGAGACCGCCACCTGTCCCTATCCTCAGCCAGCTCAATCCAGTCCATGCCCCCTCATCCCACCTCCCGAAGATCAGTCTTAATATTATCCTCCCATCTATGCCTGGGTCTCCCAAGTGGTCGCCTTCCCTCAAGTCTCCACACCAAAATCCTGTATACATCTCTCCCATACCCCATACTTGCTACATGCCCCGCCCATCTCATTCTTCTCGATTTTATTACCCGAATAATATTTGGTGATGAGTACAGGTCATTAAGTTCCTCGTTATGTAGTCTTCTCCACTCCCCTGTCGTCTCGTCCTTCTTAGGCCCAAATATCCTTCTCAGCACCCTATTCTCGAACACCCTGTCTTTGTTCGTCCCTCAGTGTGAGACACCAAGTTTCACACCCATACAAAACAACAGGTAAAATTATAGTTCTGTATACCCTAATCTTTGTGTTTTTGGATAGCAACCTGGAAGACAAAAGATTCTGCACCGAATGATTGCAAGCATTCCCCTACTTCAATCTGCTCTTAATTTCTTCATGAATGGAGTTTTGATTCGTTAGGGTTGCTCCCAAATATTTGAATTCTTCCACCCTTTCAAAGGATTTATTATCTATCTTTATGTTGTGATTGTGTCCTGCATTCCGATTTCGAGACATAACCATGTACTTAGTTTTCTCAGCATTTACTTCTAGACCAATCTCCTCACTAGCAATCATTAAATCTTCTGCGTTTGTCTTTATACTATGTATGCTTCCGCCCAATATATTAACACCATCAGCATAAACCAGAGGCTGGTGCGTACCATTCAATTTCAAGCCCTCCTGGTTTGCCTGAACCCTCCTAATGGCATATTCTAAAGCAAAGTTGAAAAGCAATGGCGACAGAGCATCTCCTTGTTTCAAACCATTCTTAATAGGGAACGTGTCAGACAGATGTTTGCCTACCCGAACTCTGCTATGCTTTTCTCTTAGACACATTTTTATTAACCTTGCTAGTTTCATGGGGATACCAAACTCAGTGAGAATATTATACAAGACCTCTCTCTTAACTGAATCATAGGCTTCCTTGAAGTCTATAAATAGCTGATGCACTGCCTCATTGTATTCCCATTTTTTCTCAAGTATTTGACGAATGCTGAATATATGATCAGTAGTTGACCTGTTACGTCAAAATCCACACTGATGATCGCCAACAATTTCCTCCACATGTGGAGTTAACCTTGACAAAAGAATGTTTGATAGAATTTTGTATGTAGTTGACAAAACTGATATGCCTCGATAGTTACTACAATCTGTTTTATCACCATTCTTATAAATGGGCAGAAGGACTGACTCCTTCTATTCCTCAGGCAATTCCTCCTTATTCCAAATAGAAATAATAAGTTTATGGATCTCAGACCGAATTATCCTTAAATCAATTCTGCTGGAATCCGATCAATACCTGGTGATTTGTGGCTTTTAATTTTTCCAATAGCCATCTCAACCACAAAGGCACTGGGCTCAGGCACTAGTGGCTCTGCTGTGTGTACTTCAATCTGCCTAACATCATTAACCCCGTGTATATTCAACGGCTGGGAGAAATGATTCCTCCACCTAGCCAAAATACTGTGCGAGTCTGCAACCAGGTCACCAGCTGAGGATTTACTAGCCTCAGGAAGGACTCTGCTCCATGGCGTTAGTTCAAGAGTTTCATTTGTGGTTCTACACCGCTTTGCATATGACTGATACAAACCTGAATGTCAGATGCACATTACCTGTCAGCACAGAGCTGCAGTAACCTACCACACCTAATCAAAATTCGATTACTGCTTTAGAATACTGAACACGCTTGTCGGCAGACAAACGACCTCATTATTATGCGTTTATTTTATGCATTTTGTGCAGGGAACCGCAGTGATATTCCCAAACCTGTATAGCCAGCGTTTCGACGGCATTACGTGCTCTGAGTACGGCGACGTGGTCCGCCCTTTCACCGAGGCGTGGTCTAGTGTCCTGGCCAGCCACTAGTGTATCAATGCCAGACAGGGAATGTGTCACAGGTTATCAGAACACGTGTGTGTATATAAGCCCCCCCAGAACAGATCCCTCATGCATTCACTTTTACAGTCAACAGTGACAAGGATATCAGTGGTGAGTGAGACACTTCTCTATTTGTGATACAACCAGGATACAAACCCAGAACCGTGACGTCACCTCAAACACCTGTGAATTCTACGACGTAACTACAGTTTTCTAATTTTGTGAGGAAAAATAGTACAAATGTGACTAGTTCATACGTGTTATTTGCTTGACCAACAAATGGAATTAATATACTGTCCAAATAATTTAGCATTTCAGACGATATACCATCCTTACATCGAAACTTAAAAAGTCAATTTTGTTTCATCTGAATGCATTTTCATATTGATGCCAGTCCGATATCGGAAGAAAGGACCACAACTGCGTTCAAATATTAATACGTACCGTACCTTCGCGACGAAAGTGGCACAAGTCACAAGTTTTAATTTTAGTTTTATTAATTCTCTGCACAGAATATATCGTAATGCAAAGTCTTCCACACTTATGCTAATGCGAAGTTATAAATAAAATTTCACATCCAAAGCTGCTTGTTTTCCAGATAATACTAAAGCCGATTTATACTTCAAATTTTCTTTTTCAGTTCCTGTAAAATGTTACTGCTTTAACATGCGTCACTTTCCTTGCGAAAGTACAATACACTTTTCACTGTAATTCTAATTCAAAGAAGTGAGACAATAATAGAACAAATCACGCATGCGACATTCCCACAAAAACGCGCGCGGCATCTCCACTTCATGCCATCGCTGTAATGTAGGTAAGACTATTCAACATTACATTATTTAAATCACACACAATATTCCGTGTTGTTTAGCACACGAAGAGTCTGATATGTAATCTAAAGTAAATTCAAACGTGGTGCTTTGGCGTATGGAGCATTTAATCTACTGTTATACTGAATTTTGTTGGTTAATTCAAATAGACACTTAATCACTTACCCTTTCAACAAGTCAGCAATTAAGTCATCGAACTGGTACATTAAGTAGCAAATAATTATTGAATTGTTCAGTCAAACAGTTACTGTTACTTAGTAGGCCAGTTAACTAACCATTCGGCGTGTGACTTCAGGCTTCCGCCGCGATGCTGATGAGATCTGCGCTCTTCCGGGGTATAACGCAGAGTCGAGTGGTAAAACATTAACGACGTTTCGGCACAACGTATCGGCCCCATATTCAGGGGTCAAGAAGTCCAAGAAGACCCCTGAATATGGGGCCGAAACGTCGGTAAAGGATTACCACTCGACGCTGCGTTATACCCCAGAAGAGCGCAAATATGACCATTCGGTGTGTTAGCAGGTTCATCCAGCAGTGCACTCTGTTGGCTAAATTACTGTAATATTTTTCGGAATTGCTTTCTTTTCGCTGCGATCACCCGTTCCATTTATTTACAAATCTTCTTTTAGGGCACACAATTTCATTTTAAAGAAATCTACATTCTTATGACTATCTTACCAAAAACACGGTTCCAGTCATTTCTAATAAATGGAAGCCGGGATAGCGTAGCCAGCAGAGAGAGTCGCTACGCGTTGGGAAGTCCGAGGTTCAAACCCCGGTGCATGAGAAGTACCCCCGCACCCGTCCAGATGGAACACGTGGCCCACCCGGCCGTCTGTACAGTAGGTACCGTATTTTTTTTCGGGGGTAAAGCGACCGAAGGGGGCGTTAACTATCCAACCCCATCCAGCGCAGAGGTCATGGAATGCGTAGACCGATGTCTGTATTCCCTCTCTGTCACTTCGAGGCACGTTATACGGTGAATTAACCTTACACATATTTCATTTAATAATTCAATTAAACATGTTATTCAAATGACATAAACTCGCTAGGAAATATCAACAGCCGCCACCTATGCTTAGTTCTGTTGAAAAATATCTCTGAGCGCTTACTGGACTGGCCTGTCTTACTCCAGGTTAAAAAGGGTCGGCCTCATCGTGCTGCCGCTAAACCTTGTTTCTTCCCATGACTCTCTACACTATCCTAACAAATCGAGATTCCATTCACGGGGAAACTGAGAGCAGACTGAAGCCAGGGAAAGCATGCTGTCAATCGGTGCACAATACTTTGTCTTCCAGTTTGCTATCCAAAAATATAAAGATCAAGATATATCAGAAGTGTAAATTTGCCTGTTGTTTTGTGTGGGTGTGACACTTGCTGTCTCACACTGAAGGAAGTACATAGGCTGAGCGTGTTCGAGAATACGGTGCTGAGGAATATAGTTTGGCCTAGGAGGAAGGGGGTAACAAGGGAATGGAGGAGAGTGCATAATGAGGAACTTTATGATCTGTACTCGTCACCAAATATTATTAGGGTGATCAAATCAAGAAAGATGAGATGGGCGGTGTATGTGGCACGTACGGGGAACAGGACAAGTTCATACAGGGTTTTGGCAGGGAGACCGCAGGAAGAGAGACCACTTGGAAGACCTAGACTAAATGGGAGGATAATACTAATATGAATCTTCAAGAATTAGTATGAGGAGGCGCGGAGTGGATTGATCTGGCTCAGGATAGGGACGGGTCGCTGGCTCTTGTAAACGCGGTAATGAAACTTCGGGTTCCATAAAATGCGGAGAATTTCTTGACTGGCTGAGGAACTGTTAGCTTCTCGAGAAGGCCTGTGCTCCATGTAGTTGGTTAGACAGATAGTTAGTTACTCTAGACCATCATCTGTTACTGTGCGCGGCTTCTAACTTACAGCACGACTTGTAACTCTGAAATTACTAGAACACGTACATCCCAACTTAAACAATCCCGATATCTTTCGTTGCAGAAACCATGCGGACACTGATACTGGTCGCGGTCCTCATCCACACTGTGCTTGGTGGTGGGGACTACTACTCGGTTCGACTCCCGTACCTCAATCCCGCAGGAGTCACTTATATCGACGGCCCTGCACCTGCTGGACTGGCAGCTGGACCTGTTCAGTATGCTGCAGCTGCACCAGCTATAGCCGCTGAGCTAGGTTATGCGGCACCATCTGTAGCTGCAGCCCCCGCTGCTGTTGGCTTCGCGGCACCAGCTTTAGCAGCAGCCCCCGCCCCCGTTGCGTACGCTGCAGCACCGGTGCACACGGTAGCTGCAGTCCCTACTGTGCACCACGTGCCAGGAGTGGCTGATGTTCCTGTAACTCGAGTAGAAGCTCAGCCCGGAGTGATCCAGAAGGTAGTAGATGTAGCGAAGCCCGCAGTGTCCACACGCAAGTTCCAATTGCGCCGTCCAGCTATTCAGAAACAATTCTACGACATCGAGGAGAGAGTCGTGGTCAGACCAGCCGGCTCTGCTCTAGTGGAACTGGAGGAGCCCTTGGCAAAGATCCAGAAGGGCCCCGCCGTTATCAATCCTGTGGCACCAGTAGCCGTTGCAGCCGCTCCCATCCCTGCTGCGCCATTCCCTGTGGCAACACCAATTGCCGTCGCCCCGGTCCCCGCTGCTGAACCCGTACTGGTTTCCTCTACTCCTGCCCCTGTTCTCGGGCCTGTATCCGGGCTGGGACCCGTTGCTCTTCAGGATGAGGAGAGCGTAGTGGTAGACAACCCAGATTTCTCAGCCCGGGCAGCCCTATCTGCAGAAAGTCATCAACTAGAGGCCGAGCAGCAAGCCCTCAACATCCAGCAGCAAGAACTGCAGGCCCGACAACTGGAGCTCAACACCAGGCGTGAACATCTCTCCAGGGCCAATACCGCGCCCCCTCCACCGGTTCCCGGCCCTCTGCCTAATATAGGTGGGCCCCATGCCAGAGCCGGTCCAGCCGTCGAAATCCATGCTAACGGGGCCCCTCTGGATATAATTCCTCAAACCCGCATTGGCCCTGATGTCGTTCCCTCTGTCCGAGCTTTGAATCCCGAGATCAACCAAGCTAACCAGCAGCGACTTATCCAGCTGTTGACTGCTCGCGGCGGTGTCGCAGAAGTCGATTTTGGTCGCGCCGGCCCTAGCCCTCCTCCCGTCGGCGAAGCAGGCCCAGTGCGAGCCCGCGTTTTGTCCGCCACCCCCGCACCTCCCCATGCTCCACCCGCGGGTGAGCGCGTATCTACCCGCCGCGTTGTCGTCAGTCGACCTATCGAGACGGTACAGGACATTGACGTGGTTGAGCCAGTGACCAAGTTGGAGCGTATCGCTGTAAATCACCCAACAGTATTTAAATCTGTTCATCATGATGTAGCACGCGTACCCACCTCCGTGCCTGTCCTGGGCAAAACCCTGACACCAGCTGTTGCTCACGCTGCCGTACCTGTCGGCTATATCCACTAAATACCCAGTAATCAACTCTGGTATTCTCCCTGACCTCACACTTCTCCTACCAAATCAACATAAATGTTGCGACTTTAATCACATTCATTTTCTGAAGAATAAAGAGAAGAGCAGTTTTCCTGTATCCCTTCAAATGCCTGACAGTTGGATTTTGACGAAGTTTTCGTTGGTGGCCAAAACTAAGCCACAGCAGACGCTACGTTGGCGGCTACAGTTAAAATGCCGCTACTGCTTCATTGTGCATTGTCGCTCACAAGCTGACACCACTGTTATGTATACTCGTGGAAAACCATATCTCTTCCGCACTGACGTCTATAAAGTAATGGCCAAAATTCTTTCAAAACGAGATTTGAAGTTCTTAAGAATGGTACTGCTGAAGATTAAAAGTTTTCTCAGATGAGACTTTGTGTCTTTGGGCGCGTCGTTCGCTACGCGTAGGATCAAAGTGCCGCCATATGCAAGTCAAGAAGGTCTAATACAAAGATACAAGGTTCTTCGAAATGCCGCAAAGTTCTCTCCCAATGACACTGTGTCACATCACAGAAGATCTGGATCTTTATCGTTGAAAATATTAATACTCAGAAAATCCTAAAAAGTTCCGAGATGTCGTGGTTTTCTGAGCTACCAGAATGTGGATATAACAAAATGAAATTATCTGCTTTTTATCGTGCCGTGATTTTGGGATATTACTAACGTAGGCAATAACTTGTACGATTGTGCAAAACGGGCTTCAGTCACCTGAATGTAACGATAAACAATATTACCTGCGTATACACGGCCGCAAATGTTTAAACTAAGGAGTTAAAGTCATAAGTAGAATACTGTTATAAGATTAAGATAGCCTATCAAGCGGTCTCTCTCTTGTACACCTTGTCACGAAATAACCTCGCATTTCATGAGATACGAAATTTCAGAAGTTTGTTTACCGTGTTGAAAAGGGTCCGCCTCTGGTCTCCATCCTCAGCCAGATGAATACAATGCATATCTTATCATCCCATTTTTTTAACGTCTACTTCAATAGTATTCTCGCACTTACGCGTGGATTTTCATAGTTGTCCTTCTCCTTCAAATTTTCCCGCATTTCTTTCCTAAACATCCTAAAATCAAGGAAAACAAGATCCCGTCTCTTAACTTCTTTCACTTCTCCTCTCCAGGTAAGGGGACTGGAATTGACTTGTCTGTGTTCAAATAAATTTTTAAATTTACATGTGTGTGAATACAGACGACTCAGTTTAACCCATTCACTGATTGGACGGACGGAATTCTTGGGAGTACCCTAATATTGATACCTGTTCCAAAAATTCCGCAGACACATTTTTAAATATCAAGGAATAATGTACGTACTAAAATGTGCATTGAGAAAATACGCACTACATAAGAAATTTGACAAATGGATACCTACTTGCCAAAAGATAACCAGCTTATATTTTCGTGCCACCAGTGAAGGGGTTAAAAATTAATTCAGCAGTATCTAACGCAATCTCACACAGCCTATTGAGAACTATTTTTCTATACGTCTTTTCCAACTTGTGATAAGTAACAGACGACATAATGAAAAATAATCTACAGTGATAATAGCCTATGTATTTATTTATATTAAATTACCAATAAATTTACAATACCAATCTCGTGTTACTTTCAATTTTCTGTCACACAGTCCGTATTTTACTTAACACTTGTAGATTGGAAATGGTTTGTCAGTCGAGGAAGCGTCATTAAATAATCTGAAGACGATTACAAACTTCACAGATACAAAGACAATCTGGCAAAGAAATATTTGCACATTCGTGGTCACCAATTTGCTGTGATGGCTGTCATAATCTGAAAAGTCTACTGCGTCCGGATCCATGAAAAGATATTTGTCGCAGCAAAATTAGTGAACCAAGAAACTTTCGTATGGTATTCGTTGAGAAGAATATTACAGCCCTCATCATTAGTAAGAAAACTGGCATTCCTCTGCAAGATATATCGCCTTAAACATGCTAATAAAATATAAAATTAATTTTATTTAAAATTACGAGCATGCACAAAAAACAAGGAGTTCAGGCAAAAATCAAAATCGACAACCCTACTGAAGAGGTTTGTTGCAGTGTACATTTATAAAATATGACTGTTGCTGTCTGACTTCATTAATTTGGAAAACTTAGTTTTTAGGCCCGCCTGCCTGTGTGTCTGTCCGTCCGCCCGTACGTCCATCCATCCGCCTGTCTGTCGTCCGTCTGTCAGTGCGCATGGAATAACTCAGCTACCACCGACTGGATTTTCGTGAAATTTGACATGTTGGTATTTTTCCAGAATTTGTCGAGAAAAAATCAAGTTTCATTAAAACCTGACAAGAATAAAAGGTTCTTTGCATGAATACCTACGTACAGTTGTGACACTATCTCGCTGGATTATTCTTAGAATGACAGACATTTCAGACGAATGTTGTAGAGAAAATCGAAACACGCATTTTATGTTCAGTAACTTTCTACCAGAAATCGTGCCGTTTGTGAGATAATATGAAAAAATATGGTACAGCCAGACAGGCCACAGATGACAATATAATACGGCGCATGCGCTTTGCATGCTGGATACCTAAGGCTACAGACACACACTCAGAATATGTAATGCTTATTGCTTTTCCACGGCAACAGTGGTTACGCGAACGCGCCTCAGTGTTACGTCATAGTGCATTCCTGTCTTGTGATAGACTTTTTTTTTTGTTTTTTGTTTTGCTGGACATAAACTCACGGTTAAGTATGCTCGCGATGCTCGCAATTTCTGTCTCACAAGAGACACATCCACGTATATATTTATGTACTTCACACACACACCTAGTCTCGTATTTCATTAATTATCGCCATCAGACCGGACGTTAAATAATATATTCTCATGGTCTCAGTATCATCATGTAATAAGCTACAAAAACACTGCCTTAACAAATGCTGCATTTTTTCACTTTTCATCACCACAAATCATATCAGATTATAAAGTCAAGTGTGACTAGTGTCGCATCAGCCTCGGAAGTTCGGATGTCCGCCATGTTCCCATTACTGATTGTAGGAAATTAGAAAGTAGGGCACTTACTATCCAAAAATGACGTAATTATGGAAGCTGAGATTAACCCCCCATACACACGCACGCACGCACGCACGCACAAACAAACAAACAAAGAGCCTGATTATTTTAGAAGCAAATTTCTCGCATTTTAGAAACGCAGCTATGCGCAAAATAACAAATATCGAAGTCAAATTCAAGAATATACTTGTAATATTTTACACCAACTAGTTTACACAGTAATTAAATCTCAGAATTTGTCCTGAGGCATTAGGCTTGCTGAGTTTCTGGATACACGCCTTACCTGTTTTATAAAACTATATCTAAGTTTTGAATGAAACAAAATATCTTTGTGTCTTCCTTCAGAATAATTTTTTGAAGTGAAATATCTATTTCATCAGTACCTGCATGGGGATTGCACGGAAGGATTTTGCAGCGACAAAGTACTGAATGTAATATGGATGTATAAGGAGTAAGTTGTAAGTGGTTTCAGGTAATTCTATAAGGAAAACCACCATGACCTGTACATTTACTAATTTAAATAGGATTAGATGAGTTGGTCTGGACATGAAGCAGACGTCATCGAGATTAACACTGTATTTGGAAGATCTGAACGGCTAAGACTACTTGAGAGACCTAGAAGTAGATGTAAGGAGCATGTTGAGTTCATGCTAAAGAACAAGGACTGTGTGTGGGCTAGATTCAACCGAATTTCTTTGGATTCTGACCATATTATAACGCAATCAACCTAATATTTTGGACACTGTAAATGGCTTCAGGCTAAAAAAACACAACGTTTCGGTGACTAGATCTGTCTCCTTCTTCGGGTGGGAAGAGAAAAGCGGGAACCTGCTCTGGTGGGCCCGTCATAAAAATACTACCCTTGTCCCTGGACCAAGAGCCCAGAAGTCTAAGGATAGAAGGCGGAGGAAAATTTGTGGTTTCAACCCAAGACGAATAACTTCTAAAACATCGGTCACCTCTATTAGATTCATCTGACTCATGACAGAAACCATTGCCGAGCTTTTGTGAACACACAAATGAACCTTCCTTTTCCATTAGGTACAGGGATATTCTACATCAGCCCAAAGAGTATCAACGTTTCAAAATGAACTCTGTCACACAGAATCAGTAAAGTAACCCATGTTTGGGTCCAGGAACTACAATCTACGCTGCGTAACATCCCACAAGAGCGCAGATCGGAAAGCTTCCGTCTTGAATGCGGTGTACTAACTTTTGTCGAAGCTGCAGCTGTCTAGCAGTAATGGAACCAGTTTTTATGTTAACGGTTCCCAAGGTCTCCGTCTACTTAATAAAACCACACAAACTGAATACAATGTAACGGTGCACTGAGATATACATTATGACCTTACAAGGCTTCTGCAACCAGCGAAGAAATGTAACACTCTTCTTTCGAAAGACTTTTCCTAAGGCAAGGACAGACCCATGTAACTCAGTGGTAATGTTCCCTCTGTATTTAACCGCCAGTCCATTATAGATGTCGACATCAGAAGGAACTGACTGGGCAGCTTCAGAGCCAGGCCGTTTAGCCACCCAGAACTAAGCTGCTGATGTCAATTACATCGGCCAGAGAACCGGTCTGAATGCTCGTATAAAATCCACGTCCTGTGGCACGCACCAAATAATATCTAAATGGATGACAAATGGTTACTTGAAGTTCTAAATGGCGACCTACTCTGGTTTTATCTCTGTACTGTTACCAATAAACTCACTGCTATTATGTTTATGGACAGGGATATATGGGCCGATCCTTATTTAACGTTCATAAGAATACGTCATTTAAAGAGACTTGCGCAAACCTTAGCTCGCGGGCAACATGCTGTCCGCGACACAGTTATGTTGCTCGTGGATGGAATAAGAAAACGTCCTTTAAATCTTTCCATGGTAAAGCTGAAAAATAATCCTTATTCTTCTTTCTTAGTCCTTCCCTCTTCTACCTACTTGTTCACAGCAGGTGTCGATGGTTTTTGTGATTTCACTTGATCACACTCAGACACACACCACAGTCGGTAGGACTCCTCTGTACGAGGGATCGGCCCGTCACAGAGACCTCTACCTGACAACACAAACACTGTACAAGACAAATATCTATGTTGCCGGTGGGATTCGAACCTACGATCCCAGCAAGCGCTTGGCCGCAGACCTACACCTTAGACCGCACGGCCACTGGGATCGGCGACAGAAACCTTATAAGCTGTTTATTTATGGAGACAGGAGTTATATTATTAATTAATTTTGCAGAAATGTGCTCAAAGCAGTGACACCCAAGCCTAGGCTGTGAATTGCATTTTTAATAAATTCTTCCTATTTTTATCAGTATATTTTTATTGAATATTATGTAGAAAAACATAGGTAAATATGTCTATAAATATACGTGTGTTTATTCATTCTTCATTCTGCATATTGAATTTCGTGTCGTCCGTACGCTGACCAATTTTTGTCGAAGTTGCCCGCACCACATAGAAGGCTGAGCAGGCCTCGCATAGAAAGATAATCAACCGCAGACATCCGGGAGTGCGTGGGCCTAATTGTTTGTTTGTTCGTTTGTTTGTAGTCCTTCCCTCTTCTAGCTACTTGTTCACAGTAGGTGTGGAGGGTTTTTCATTTCACTTGATCACACTCAAACACACACCACAGTCTGTAGGACTCCTCTGGACGACGGATCGGCCCGTCGCAGAGACCTCTACCTAACAGCACACAAACGCTGACAAGCGACAAACATCCATGCCCCCGGCGGGATTCAAACCCACGATCCTAGCAAGCGCTCGGCCGCAGACCTACGCATTAGACGGCGCGGCCACTGGGATCGGCGGTCCTAATTCTATGGAATAAAATGTAATTTTGAGTTAATTAATTTTGATGTTGAAATCCCAGTACGCGTATGTAAACAACGTATATATTTCAATTCATCAGAGAAGAATCAGTCACAGCCAACAATTTTCTTTGCTTTATTAAAAATTATTTGGCGACCTGGTTTCTGTTTATATAGCCATCATCAGGCCCTCAGGCGTCAGGGCGGTATTGGGGATCTTTCGCCGGGCGTGAAGGGGCCCATGCGTAGTAACGACCATTCTGTTTCACCTAATGACGTGGTTAAGAATGCGTGGAACAGTATATCCACTCCTCCAAGTTTTTATGGCAAAATAATTAAGTACGAGGAGAATAATAATTGTCTTTTACACAAGCGTGTGTATTTAAGTAACACTGGCCTTCAAACGCTTTAACAATGCAGGTGTATTTATGATAATTTAATGTCAGGGCAATAATGTAGGCAGATGCAGTTAGCAAAGACAAGCACCAGCCACTTTCTCGCATCTTACCACTGAAAGTGGCTGTATATGATGAACCGGCCAAACACTCGGACAGGGGGGTGCAAGAAAGGTTCTAATGGATCATGCACTGACATTCCCTTTGTTTGTACCAACATTAAACATTAATGTTTGTGGCACAACGCGCACGTGTGCAATAACACACACGACTTTTGAACAAAGACGTCGTGCTGGCACAGAATCATGTGTATCATGAGATTAAAATTCATGACATGCTTCAAACTGTTTACAATATGGAGAGGATATTCACACAGAGAAACGCACAACCAAGCTAACACGTTCCCATAGCTACATATTTAGTGCGGCTATTACCTCTTGTTTTAAAGCTGCCAAAACTTATCTGCCGCTGCATCCAATAAGCCTACTTCCTTCTCGTCGCGCCAAGGCGCCCATGGAGGAAGCCGCAGCTTCTGAGAGCAGGTGAAAGAAAGAGTATGACGTCATGATGTGCTGGATATGAATATGAAGACAGGATGGCTTTATTTCATATCAAGATTCTTTGTACGTACGTCTCTGTAGAAACTGCAACATCTTTATATTATACAGCCTAACATATGTATATATGTGTTGTGGGTGGAAGACTTGGTCTTCGACGTCAAGAAAAGCACATAGAGTGAGGCCATTTGAGGAAGATATTTGGGCCCAGCAAAAAGGAGGTAACAGAAGGCTGGAGAAACAATACATGGCATGCTATATGATTCGTACTCCACACAAGATATATTTCGGGTGATCAAACCAACACGGATGAGATGGGTGAGGTATGTGACACGTATGGGGAAGAAGAGGGACGCATACAGGGTTTCGGTCAGTATATCTGAGAGAAAGAGAGGACTTGGAAGACATAAGAGGAGATGGGAGGATAATACTAAGAAGAGTCTTAAAGAAATAGGATGCGAAATGTGGACAGGATTAATCTGACTCAAAACAGGGACAAGTAGTCGGTGGTTTTGAACGCGGTAATAAATGTTCCGGCTTCATAAAATGTGGGGAATTTCTTGACTAGGTAATGAAATGTTAGCTTCGCAAGAAGGACTCTGCTCACTGGAGTTACCGTTACACGTGTGCGTAAATTCATATTCAAAAGGTTTGACTGCTAAAGTGAGGCAGATACGACGTACTGTATGATATAACAAGTAAAACGAGCATAGCGATACGTGACAACATTTTGAGTCCAAGGCCTCTCCTACGTACTGTGCAGATGTGTCATCTTAGAATACTCAGGATGCTAACAACATGATATAGAGCTCTCCAGTTATGTACTTCCCCTGTTGGAAGTGAGCTGTCTGTCACGGAAGAGAACCAGCTAATCTCTGTAACATACGTTACAAACACCGAGGCACCCGGACTAAACACAGTGCCATGACAAGCTTGGACTTTTAATTGAAATAATTACTCGCTACTAAAAATTGTAAATAATTATTGCAAAGCGTCTAATTGTCACATAATATTATAATTTATTTTAATATTATAACCAATTTTAACCTTTCTCCTGCTAACGTGGAATATATGGTGAACTGCTAATAATGCCAGCACCACTAATGTGTAATATTTGGTGACCTACATTTGGCAACGCTGAAAGGAGCCCTTTGTCTCTCTCTCTCTCTCCCTCCCTCTGCACAATGTCTCAACACTGAATCAATAGTGAAAGACGTCCTATGTCATATCTGTGTGCACACACTCGGCTACCAACTGGGCCCTTAAGGTGACTGGGCCACCTAAAGAGGAGGTGCGAGAAAACGTGTTTGCTGTTGCAAGTGCACTCAACATAACCACCCCACTCAGGTCCAAGAAGCCGTCAGGATTTTCAAGTTTCGCAGGGATCCAGGACTAAATATGAAACTAATCGAGCGATAACCTCTCACTGTCCTCTGGAGGCAACGTCTCTAACCCCCTCCTATAAAACGGACACGCGTACTGCCACTTTATTTTATTATTAACATGTTGAGTTCCAATCATGATCTATAGTTTGATACGCGGTTTCACGAACTGCGGTGCGTGTAACACTACTGGTAGGCCAACCATTGTCTGCATAATAAAAAAACGAAATATAAATAACAGGATAAAAATTTGAAAATTAACTAATACATAAACCACGTATATTTGTTAACACACAGTGTTGCTGGCAACGTTAAAGAAGTCATCCACGCTGTCAGCCAGTCTTTCCAAATTCATCTTCCCTTAAATATCTCAATTTTAAAAATTTTACGTCATTCTTCTCTCAGAATATTTGTTTGTTACTTAGAAAATCAAAGCTCTTTTCATTTAAATACAAAAAAAAAACTAGCGGTACATTGAACCCGGTACATTTCATTCAGTAGTATGACGGTAAAAACGTCCGAAAACCGCTGACATGATACGTTGTATGACTCTCCCTTTCCATTTGTCATATCTGTCACACTGGTGTCAGGAGATAAAGCGAATGTGTCCAGGCAGCCTTGTAGGCTAATATCTATACCGACAGCTCTGGTAGGCGTGCTGGCGAGTGTCACATTCAAGCTGCTGTACAGTGCTACATCTTCTACTAAGAAATTTACATGACTTCATACGCACAGGTAGCGCAACGTGAACTTAACAATAAATGAGAATAATTAAGTGGCTCTGGACTGCAAATAAGTGTTACAGAACGCCATAATGAGAAACAGAGAGGCTAATTAATATAATTGGAATTTAAAACATTTCTCGTGTTATTATGGTGACATAATATCGTGATTATAAATAAACAACCGCATTGCAACACATGTAGAGTTTGTTTTAAAAAATGTCCTGGAGAAAAAACTGGTATTATCTGTTTTCACAATACATTTCCTGCTTAGTAATGCGTCTCAACAAATGTAAGCCATAAACATACAGTGAATAACCCGTTCATCAGTGTATACATTTACTCACATAACACTAGCACCTTCTGCAATAATCACAGCATGTAAGATCGCTACGTCATTACTACACAACTTCCCGTTCCTTTCCCTACACATCTTGCTATTATTCTACTGCTTTTCTTTCACTCACTTATCAACATCCAGACCACCAATAGCGATCAATCTGTAAATTTTCCATGCAGTAACCTATCACAAGTTCATTTTATTTAATCATATTTAAATACTAAACAGCTTTTTAGAAACACATTAGATTGCAATACATCCGTCGCTGCCACATTCAAAAGTTTATTCATATCTGACCCCTTATTACAGTTATCAAATACAGTACTTCGCCCCTCCCCCCCCCCCCCCCCAATTTGACGTACGAAAGTGCAGTTCAGTTAGTCCTGATAATTACAGTGAGTATCATCCGTCATTTCTGTCACAGCCACTTCACGAGTCTCCATCAAACAGTCTGCTTCCTCCTTGAAGATGCATCCATATTAAACATATTAAATTCATGCAAGTAATGTGGCACATATCTGTCGTACTGACGTATCAGAATTAAGTCTATTCATCATTATTAAATAGGACATTTCCTTATCCTTTATAAATCAAAATTTAGCCTTCATTACACAGTACATTTCGTACTCAATTACGTATCAAATTTCTGTTCACCAGTCACTGTAGCGTGCTGCGTTCGAAAGGTCAGTGCCTCCCGTCTTCACTTCACGGTAAGCGATTCAGACAAGAACCAATTAAACAAGTTCGGGCAATTCAGAGCAAGGTTTCCTTAATATTGCGACATATTTGGTACTTTCTCCGACGTGTAACGTCAAAACTCGTTTACAACCGAGGGCACTGTGGATTTCTCGGTGTCTTTATCAAGGCATCAGCTATATTAAGTATGTTAAACCACAAAAACTGTGGATTTGTTTGCACATTACTTCAAAATGTTCATAAATAAACGTTAGCAGAACAAAAGGATGTTGAACTGTGTGGCATAGAAAAAACTGGACATGAAACGGCCAAGAAACAATGGCATCACGAGCTCCAATTGTTCTTCCTCGCGACTTCGGACACTGGCCGTGGCTCGGCCTACTGACATTGCTATTGTGCTTGCTTACTGTGGCTGTCAGCAGTTGAGTTTACTACTGAATAATAACTGGAGAACACGTGCAAGAAAGGGCCATTGCCTAATTTGAAATCCTGTACCGGAAGCGACTGCAGAATATATAAAAAATATCCGGGTCATAATAGTTCATGTCCCGGCCGAATTTGACACCGGGATTTCCAAAATACGAAGCGAAAGTGAATGCACACACCTTGAAGGATACGCGGCGACAGTGTTCAATAAACCTTCTTGCCCGAGAGGATTTTATTGAGAGGAGCAGGTGTATTCGCGGTGGTACATTGAAGCGCAGTAGTATTGGTAGTACTGCTAGTAGTAGTAGTAGTAGTAGTAGCAGCAGCAGTAGTGGCAGTAAGAGTGCCAGTACTGTTAGTAGTACTGTTAGTAGTAGTACTAGTACTAACATTAATGCTAGTAGTAGTAGTAGTTGTGCTAGTAGTAGCAATAGTAGTGCTAACAGTACTGCCAGTAGTAGTTGTAGTGCTGGTGGTGGTGGTGGTGGTGGTGGTGGTGGTGGTGGTGGTGGTGGTGGTGGTGGTGGTGGTAGCAGTAGCAGTAGTAGGTCTAGTAGTAGTAGTAGCAGCAGTAGGTCTAGTAGCAGTAACAGCAGCAGTAGCAGTGCTAGTGACAACTGTCGCCTTCCTCTGCTGGTCCATGTTAACACTCAGTGGATCCGACAGAGCGGACACCAACCCTTCATACTTTCCGGTTTCTACCAAAGGATTGGCGCTGTTGGTTAATGACAGGTGGGAAGGGTGCGAAGTAGAGGTACACGGTGTGGCTCTACGATACTGGAGGCACGAAATTCTCTTAGAAACACACATGCATTTTATGGATGCAGAAGTTCACCTACATGATAGCATAATGTGGAATAAGCCATAAACAAACAAGATACACAAAATATGCAAAACGTAGAGAATTGTTACAATAAAAAGTATTGTAAAGATTCCACACACAGTAGCAGGAACCATTCTTAAACACCAACTATCCACCAACAGTGTTAAAACAGTGTGTATATCAGCGTATTTTTAATGCCGCTTTAAATTGTGCATTTTCATTTCTAGGACTTCCGAGAGTAGGTGGGAAACTGTTGAAAGGTTTGATGCAAGCAAGAACGCACTTTCCTGAAAACCTCCAAGGAGGCCCTTTGGCAAGTCGGCTGAAGACGCAGAAGAAAGGAACACAACACTTAAGAGCAGAGGTGCCATTGTATTCCGATACTATAACAAGAATTCGTATTCCGCTCCTGCACATTCAAAAACATCGCTTGTCCACTGCGGTGCTGTTACTGTTTGCACTTTGGGCAACATGCGGCTGACAGCCATACAGTTCGATCTACATATTCTGCATCTTCCGTCTATTTCTGCACCCTTTATTACATTCCAAAAAATTTCAGTTGTTAAGCATCATATATACATATTATTTTACGTTATAGTGTAAAATTATACGATACATTATATTATATTATATTATATTATATTATTCGGGTAATCAAATCGAGAAGAATGAGACGGGCGGGGCACGTAGCACGTATGGGGGAAAAGAGAGGTGCAAACAGGATTTTGGTGGGAAGCCCTGAGGGAAGGCGACCACTTTGGAGACCCAGGCGTAGATGGGAGGTTAATATTAAAATGGATCTTCCAGAAGTGGAACGGCTGGGCATAAACTGGACTGAGGTGGCTCAGGACAGGGACAGGTGGCGGGCTGTTGTGAATGCGGTAATGAACCTCCGGGTTCTATAATAAAAGGGGAATAGTTGACTAGCTGAGAAACTGTTAGCTTCTCAAGAAGGCCTCTGCTCCATGGAGTTAGTTAGTTAGTTGGTTAGTCAGTCAGTCAGTTACCTACTTACTTACTTACTTACTTTACTTACTTACTTACTTGCTTACTTACTTACTTACTTACTTACTTACACGTAGTCTAATATAAGAATATTTTGTTGAAATTTAGCACATAAAGATAAGTTCAAGCTGAATGCAACGTTGGACAGCTTTAGTTTTCTCGATACAGTAGAGTAAATGCCGCGATAGGAACTATGACCAGAACTTTTCTGACCGCCGAAAATCTGTCCTCAGTCACACTCACTTGTTTCGTGTTCTCGAAGTGACATTTCTGACAAATGTGTCTTCGACGTCTGTAACTGGTCAGGCAAAGAGGGAGGGTCTTCAGTTGTTGGTTAGCCAGTCCTCCTCAGGGGACAAGAGGTAATCTCCGTCAGTTGAAATTTACTTAAGATATCGGTGGGGACTAAACACCCACAGAAAGACAAGCTCAAGAAGTCACATACGGTTTCGGTTTAGAATGTGAACAGTCCGAAAATATATAAAAGCGAATTTTGAGACCGTCTAAGCGAAATGTCCTTATGGTTGGTTTCATGCATTGTCTGCCACAAATGTCACAACTGGAGAAAAATAAGTGACATTTGAAAACTTATGAGGGTTTGTTTCCAATGAGTGTGTAGAAACAGTGGCACTGTCAGACATATGCCCTCCAAACAAACGTAAAATTTGACCCTAATTTCCTCCTTTAAGTACTAAGGGATGGTTTGTTTGAGATTTGGAACTAATTTTCGCGTACTCTGTAGATTATTATTATTATTATTATTATTATTATTATTATTATTATTTGTTATCAGCTTTCTGCAGAGTCCTTACAATTATATACCTGAAACAAACAATGTTTCTAGGGTATATAATGTTGGAGCAATTCTACTGCCACAATTTGAGGCACATGAAATGTTATTTACCATTATTATTATTATTATTATTATTACCATTATTTCTATTACCTTTATGCAGAGTATTTACAATTATATACCTGAAACAAACTATGTTTCCAGGGTATATAATGTTCCAGCTACTCTGTTGCCACAATTTGTGGTACATGTAAAATTATTTTCTATTATTATTATTATTATTATTATTATTATTATTATTATTATTGGACGTATAAGTGGCATTATTAGCCTAATACTACTGAAAACCCGTTGAAATTTTAGAGAGAAATTTTACACCTCAAAATATGCCTTTTCATGCTGCTAACTTCGCTTTACTATTGTACCATTAGTTGCAGTATTACCCAGATGCTACTGAAAGCCCGCTGAAACTTTGGAGCAGAAATTTTACAATTCAAAATGCTGCTAACTTCGCTCCATTTTACTCTCATATGGACCGATATATAGCAAACAATGAATTAAACGGACTTCTGAATTTGGTTTCCATGCCAACGATTTAAGAAATACAGGACAAACTGACAAACGGATAAAAGACAGTTGCTTACAAAATGACGAAATGTTGGTACGCGCTCGTGGCTAGCACACAAAATGAGAGCACGGAATCAACAGAACGTAGTTTCATAAAGTGTCTCCAGAGGTCGCCACCGGACGAGCTGTGCATACAGCGCTCGTTGCACCGAGTGTCATGGTTGAGAAGTACATCATGACGACCTTCATTACGTCAGCGTGGTTGGGCGTGCGCAATATAACACAGACACCGTTACGCTTACAGTAGTCAAGGTCGCAGCGGATATAACGCAATGAACGGATTTATGTGCTAAAAGCGAGCCTTGGTATGCAAGAGAAAACCTACCACAAGCCCATGCCACGTACGATAGACATATAAGTTAAAACACAAACCGATTTAGTTAAGAGTTGTTTCTTTTGATGCTATTCTTCATTGTCATTCTCGTTGGTTCTGCTTTATTACGACTTGACGTTTACACTATTTAACACGACAAGAAATGTATGACTAACGTCAGTTAAAATTGTGGCGCGTTCGAATCTTTGCATCCTGATTAGTCTACATACCACATATTTTGTTTGTGCTAAATTTATCGGCCATAACCTCAAAGTTTAACCCCATCGCCATAAATTCTAACTGTTCATAAACACACACATTTTGTAGGTGTGTTCACAGTCCACCCACATTCCAAATTTCATACTCCCAATTGCAGTATTTCAATAGCTATCACTGGCAATCTGAAAGCTATGACAGTTTTCGAATGACAGCCATTTTGTTATGCCCCATTTTATAAGAAGATTACATTAGCAAAGTTCACCTACTTTCGAACAATCTATCACCACACAAAAGGTCATAATCATATACTAACTGGCGCCGATGTTGGTACTACCTCTCAAGTTTGCGCGACCAGCATGTACAAAATTTCAAATTACGTTGTTCAGATTCCCTCTAACGGCACATGTCCATATCAATATTCGTGAAAATGGGCAAACTAGTTTAAAATTTGAAATAATGTTTGCCGCCACACCCACACACACACACACACACACACACACACACACACAGCATAGTGACCTTTAAGTTATATTTTTCCATGCCAAAAATAATTAATTAGGTATAATGCAATACATGTTATTATACCCGAGGGTTCGTATTTTAATCTTAATTCCACAAAACGAAAACCACATCTAATGATCTTTGCTCAAGAGAATGCAGTTGACCTTCACAGTGTGGGTAGAGTCCCGTTAAGAGCCGCCACAATGGTCGGAGGAAAACATACAGGTCCTGGCAAAAACATGAGTCCATCACTGCATGTCTTTCTTTCCACTGGTCATCATTTGTTAGCTGTTTCGTTGGTAACAAGATTAAAGTCAAATTCGTGCACAGCTTTAACCACACAGAACAGTACAAAAAACAATTGTATTTTCTCATACATACCAAACACAACCGCACTTCAGCCCAACGACTTTGTAACTTGAATACATCGGTTATTAGTCACAAACAAGGAACATTCGGCTCTCCCATGTGCAAAGCCCTGCCAAGGTCAACTGCAAACTCCACAGTCACCGGCAATACGCATGTCTCTTCCCGCAAAAGTTTTGCAATCGCGCCTAATAAGCCTAATTTTACGGAAATTATGCGTCACACGTCGTTGTGTTTTCAGTACAATATTATCAATTGTACCTTCGTTAACATGTTCCCTGTTTTGCTTCATTTACTGTTACATTATTCGTGTATACTTTCTGATGTGCCAGATTTATAAATATGCATAATGTTGTTCGTGTTGTTCAGTAATTGCGTGATTTCCTTTCCTCTTTCTCTTTTATTTGCTCCTCTTTCTCTTTATGCTTCACTTTTCAATGATAAATGTGTTTCTATCAGGAGGAACATGCAGCTTTATATTCAGAACAGGAGATGCAAGAAACAGGTTCTTTCCAAACGTCGCTCCCCCCTCACCAGACTACAAGATGTCAGATCCAACAAGACGCTGATCTTAGTACGTGAATTCTGTTTACTGAAATAAAATATTACACCTGCTTTTGGGAAGCAGCCGGCCGCATTTGCATAAGTGCTTTTCGTTTGGCCTCCATCGATACGTGCTAGGATTTTCTTTGAAGTCTCAGCAGAAAATACAATCCAGGCCGATATCTGCTTCGGGAACTGACTGCTTCTTAGCCGCTTGAAACAGTCCGTTTTTAACGTAATCTGAACGTGCTGTCGTACAGGCAAGAGCCCGACAATTCTCACTCATATATTTTTTTAAATTGTTACATGAAATTATAAAGCATGTAGACAGAATAAATCATAGGTATATGTACAGTGAAGTTCGTTTATAACGTCATGAAAGGGATTGAATATTTTATGTCATTATAAACGAGTGTTGTTATAACCCAGGAGTATAACGTTACGGTTAACAGTGAGGAATCTTTTTATTACTTCATATGGAGCCCCCATGTGCTCAAAACGTTTAATAAATTCGGCTTATCTTATCTAATGGTGAAGGGCCCCGCAGCAGACGCTACGGACGCACAACAGCCTTGAGGCTTCTTGTGCAACCCTGTGATGACGATGACGATGATGATGATTATTTTTATCCATTTCCTAGTAATGGAGCACCGGTGGAATGAAACTGACAGGGGAAAACCGAAGTATTCGGGGGAAAACCTGTCCCAGTGCCACTTTGTCCACCACAAATCCCACATGGACTGACCTGGGATCGAACCCGGGCCTCCTCAGTGGGAGGCCGGAGGCTAACCGCCTGAGCCATGGCACGGCCTTATATTATCTAACAAAAAAATGTAAATTTTCATCTCAACTACACACACCGACAGGAACAATGGTATGTAATTGACATGACAACTTTTATTTGGCACTCTAATTTCGCCTGATGATGGATTTTTATACTCAAGCCAAAACATGCTGCATTCAAGTTATATAACACTACAACACAAAACTCAGTTCTGACTGACAGCCTTCAGCCATTTATCCTGCGTGTCTTCATCACAACCGGACGTCTGCACTAAAGGCATAGAGTACAGTATCCTCAAAAGGAAATATGCCTTCAGACCTCCCTACTAATTTTAAATATTTTAAGCATTTTATCTAGTGGGTGATATGTCTCTTATATACATACTATTATTAGAACAATTACTCCCGAAAGTGTTAACGTGAACTTCCAGACTCAAGACTGTTATGAACCATATGGGGCATCCTGTGTTATCTACAATGAACACCCCCTGATGATGGCGTCACTGGATGCCGAAACATGTCGGCAAGTAACAGTGATTAAAGCGCATTAGTAGGTGACCTTGCTTTTAAAGTGAAAATGTGCGGTAAAAACAATACGGAACAATATAAAACTTCCTACTAATGTCTAGGCAGTCACTTCTTTCCATCTCGCTTCCTACGTATGCTCGCCCCAGCCTTCTTATTTAACGTCCTCATACAGAGCTCTTAGTTACGAAGTTTTATTCCTTACGCTTTTAGTTTCTCTCGCTTAGGTCTTTTCATCAAGCAGTAACATTTGAGACTTCAGTGCCGCAGGTTTCCTACTCGAACGTCGGTAACAAAACGGACTAACCTGATTCCTATTCTTCCTGCTTTTCTTCACTTCCTCCATGAAAGTACTTTACAATAGGCCACGATCTCCATCCTGCAATTTGTTTCATGTTTATACTCCACTCTCACGCAACCAATCGACGTTATACAGCCTTTGTTACTAGGAGCGCCTTTAAATTATCTACTAACTAACTAACTAACTAACTAACTAACTAACTAACTAACTAACTAACTAACTAACTAACTAACTAACTAACTAACTAACTTCATGGAGCAGAGGCCTTCTTGAGAAGTTAACAGTTTCTCAGCTAGTCAAGAAAATTCCCGCATTTTATGGAACCCGGAGGTTCATTACCGCATTCACAAAAGCCCGCCACCTGTCCCTATCCTGAGCCAGCTCAATCCAGTCCATGCCCCATCCCACTTCTTGAAGATCCATTTTGATATTATTCTCCCATCTACGCTTGGGTCTCCCAAGTGGTCGTCTTCCCTCAGGTCTCCCCACCAAAATCCTGCATGCACCTCGCTTTTCCCCTATACGTGCTACATGCCGCACCCATCTCATTCTTCTCGATTCGACTACCCAAATAATATCTGGCGATGAGTACACGTTATTAAGTTCATCGTTATGTTGTCTTCTCCACTCCCCTGTCACCTCGTCCGTCTTATGCCCAAATATCCTCCTCAGCACCCTATTCTCGCACACTTTAAATTATCTACAGCAAACCAAAATCTCCAGCAGAATATCCAGGTCATGTGGAATGTGGCTGAGGGTTGGGAGGCATATAGGTTTCTCACAAAGATGTTGCTGAAAATTCTGTTATTCTGTAATGCTGCGCTGTATCAACTGATAAAGAGTATTAGTCAAGTGCCTCAAGAATGGACCACTTGACTACTAATACTTATTAGTCGACGCAGCGCAATATTACAGAAAATTTAAATCTTCAGCAACACGACTGTGAGCAGCTCACGTCTGGAAAAACCTTCCATATTTGCATATACAGAGTTATTTATTACTAACTACTACACAATGATTTTACATGCTCTTACATATTTGGGCTGAACTGTTCGGCGAACATGTAGGAGCATGTAAAACCATTGTGCAGTAGTTGGTAATAAATAAATCTGTATATACAAAACAACGGCACGGAAAATGTATAATATCAAATATACTTCAGTATTTTATTTACAAACACCTTGTATTATTAATTCATTAGAACGAAGGTTGATGCTTTCACAGCCTATTAAAATTATACATTCATATAATTCAGTCTTCTAAAACTTGTAATTAAGTTTCTGATCGCGAAGTGACACGCGTAGGGCATTAACTATGCAGTGTGTGTAACATCTCACGTGGGGACGTCACTCTTGTGAAAGTGTGACACCGGCAGTCGTGTGGAATTGCGTCCAGTGCTGATGTAACGCAAATAGTTTCTATTGTCACCTGCTGGCATTACTCGCAAGATACTGCAAAATAAAAACAGCCCTCTCGGTGTTTCAAGACTCCTGGAAAATCATAAATTACGTCAGAATAATTTCATTATATCGGGTGTCCATAACGTCCCTGTCAAAGTTACTGAAACAATAAAAAAATGCTATTTCACTTCTTTTCTTTTCAGGGCAACATTGCTAATAAATACACAGAGACGTGTAAGATTTGCGATTATTTCGGATCCAACGAAAAAATTACAAAAGAATGAAATATAATTTTACAACGCTAGACTCACCGGTAAATTAATTCATTTCTAATATAACATTAACAATGCACACACACATATATATATATATAAAATGATGCATTATTTTCTTCTACATGTTTTCACGGTAGACCGAAATCTTCAGCGATTAACACCAGCGTTTAAAACCTGATGTATCAGGTTTTAAATAATGGTGCTAAACCAATTTGATTTATCACGTTTTAAATACTGGTATTACACCAAACGGATTTATCAGGTTTTAAACACTGGTGTTATTCCCTGAGGATGGCTTTCGACCACCGAAGTATGCTGGGGAAAACACTGTATCATTATATATATATATTGTGTTTCCAAATTGTTTGTTTTATAATAGAAATATATCGTAATGTAGGGAATGAATACGGTAACGTCAAAACAAACCAATTCATAAGATAAACAGTGACAAAACAGACAGGAACTTACGAACCCGTGTGTAAGGACAGCTGGGGTCGTTCAGTCCGTAAAGCGAATTACAACAGCGCTGGACGAACCGCATGTGGCTCTTGGCATGGAAAGGAAAGCATCACTTGGCCCCGAGTTTGTTCAGACGGATTCTGGACCCAAGCAATGCTATTATTCTTCTCCCTGAATTAAAGTGGCCGGAGCCTAAAGCTTACACATTACCAAAATTGTGAATGCATGGAGTTTTACATCAACGCCCTACATGTCTTCATGTCTCGATTTATAAAAGCAGGTACAACTCTCTCATCTCATACCTAATCAAACACACAGTGACAGACAGGACTTACTGGGTGCCAGCTGGAATTTCCGGTACGGGTAAGTGTTGCATCCAGTCTTGCAATAAACTGGTACCGGGGTTTCGTTCTCTTCAACACAACGTGACGCCTGTGTGGGTATTCCATCTTCCATGCATGTGGTGCAAGTTACACTTTCCATGCATGTGGTGCAAGTTACAGTTTCCATGCAATGCTTCTTGCGTGCCTCCTACATTGTTCTACGTAGTAATTACTGGGAGTTCTTTCTAAAAAAAAAAGCGTTGGGACAATAAAGTTGAAGGTTCAGTTCCATACAGTAACGAGGCTCTGAATGTGTGGAATGTTTCCTTGACTCCTCCATACGTCTTCAAAATTTTGTACTCAGGCATGGTTACGGTCAAGTAAAGTCCTTATTTGAGGAAAGGCATATGGGATCCTTGCACCCGAGTGTATGTGTTTTCCCGAATAACTTTTAAAAAATGGACAGACTTCCATCGGTTAATTGTGAATATCACACTACCATACGTCACTCAAGTTAAAGGCTTTGATTTCATAACACAACTATGGCAATATTATGCAAAATGCTAAAAGGTAAAGTTCGCCCTAGAACAGGCCATGAAGGCCCAGAGGAGACCACAGGTGTAAGCACTACTCTTTCTTAAACTCGGCGCTAGAAGGGGGTGGGTTGTTAGCGGCACGCCCCGGCCGCTTTACCCCCCGGAAAGAGAGGCGGTACCCATTGTACAGGAGGCTTGGTGGGCCCCAGGGCCGGTCTGAACGGGTGTGGAATATCTCGTCCCAACCCGGATTCCATCCCCAAACCGTCCAGCCCGTAGCGTGTCGCTATACCGACTGAGCTATCGCGGCCCACAGTGGTTGGTATTACAGCAATTTGAAATACGCAACCTTTTTTGTGACCAACAGTTTGCCAGACAAAGGAAATCCAAAATTATGTGCGTTTTATGGCAATAACTAACGATTCATTCACGAGGGATGTCCTTTGAGATTGCGCTCTTCTGATATATTACGCAGCGTTGACTAGTAGTTGACACCGACGTCCTGGGACAACCTATAGGTCCACCTTCAAGGGCCATGAAGCCCTTGACCCTTGAAGATGGGACTGACAGGTTGCCCCGAAATGTCCGAAACTACCACTCAACACTGCGTAATGTCCCACAAGAGCCCAGATGTCATCTATATCGCGGCGGAAGCCTAAAATCACGCAGAGATGTTATTTTATCTGACAACTTGCACTATCACTTCAGTCAGACCGTTTTGTGTGACAACAGTCAGTGCAGCGATAGCCGCTATTCCATTTCACCGTGAGTCAGGAACCACACATTTTAACTCAGCGTATTACAGCCAACATTATATTTTAATATACCACATTCAACACAGGGGCTGGAAGTGTTTCTCCTTCGTTCGCAGACATGTATCACATTTTAAGAACATATGGTTGATTCCAGGTTTTATAATTAGAGCTGAACGAAAGCCAGTAGCGACGGTTGTCACATAAAATAATGTTCCCATAGATAGTACGTACAACTTAGTACGGAAACAGGCCATCCACTAACCTACAATTATTATTGATTTAAGCAGTATTTTTAGTTAAAAGTAAAAAAACATAGTATTTGACAAACCATGAACTTGTATCTCCTAACTACAAAGGAACTGAAATCTTCAGCGACGAATGAAATATTATAAAATATATCTACACACAGCCCCCCCTTTCCAAATTCCTACAGTCTACGCAGCAACAGCATTACCATTCCAGACGAGAAAATACTTCAAAAACATGTTTTGGGCACATGTTGAGATGTAAATGCTGTTTCCTCTTCAACAAATATTCATGCTCTTCCATTCATAACATCCTGTTAACACGAGAGGGAAAGGATACACCGATTGGGTTATGCAGAGTTTGTAGGTAGTTGCTATGTATTATCTGTTTAATCTCTTTGTTTAAATAGTCAGTGGCTCAAAATATAAAGCATTGGATGGCGGGATAAATAACGAAAAAGGAACTGGAAAAGGGTGCAGAATAAATCGGTTGTGGGCTAACGCGACCTAATATCCCACAATTTGGCTCCAGTAACTGAGGAAAACCACAAAAGTACCAGTCATTATGGCTAACACGCTACAAACACTCTATGGCGATGTACATTTCACATACTTTATATGCAGCGCAAAAATTTGCAGATTATTGCATAAACAGCTCCATGTTTAGAAAGAAGAAATACCAGATAGCAGAGACTTCAGGTTTTCATTGACGCTATGTCGGATTCCCAGCACGGACAAGACATTTCCCTCTTCTTCAACATATATTGCGCCCACCTTGCCTCTTCTCCATGTTCCTCTCGAAAAAGGCGGTCAAAACATCTCACTGCAATCTAGGATTCTAGATTTATAATTCGCGCACTTTTACCTCCACATCCTCCATGCGCTATTAAGGCATCGACATTACAAGAAGGAGCCATTTTATATCTCATGAAGTTTCTGAAGTCGCTCTTCGTGCCAGAAGAAAGAAACCATCTGGTGATAAAGACCGAAAGCAAATTCTACGTTCTACACTCGACATGTTAGTGAGCTGCATTCCTTTGGCAGACTGTACCTTGCCCCGACACTCAGTGCAGCCACTGGCGCCCAGTAACCACTTGTTTTTCACTTCAAAGCATTTGAAGTCGCTTTCGGTTGCTACTTCTCTCTGCCTTGTCATTTATTATTTTATTTCTTCCCTTTCCCTTGTTTCTTTATTTTTTCTTCTCTCTTCTTTTTTCAGTCAAATAACTTTTACAATCTAGCTTAACGGTGCAAACGTTTGGATTTACTTGATCTAGTAGAAACCCTCTTAATGATTGATCGGTCCAGCGAGGGTCTCTGCTCAGAAAAAAAATTTCTTTAAAATATTAAATATTTTAGGAGAAATTTTTGTAATAAATTGAAAGAAAAACCTTAAGGTAACTCGTCTTTTAAAATTAGGTGATGATAATTGGTTTAAAGGAAGTGCTGTTTATAACAGAAAAGAAGAAAAATCCGTCTAAACACAACTATGTTCTATTTATTACACAAGGCACGTTTCGACCAAATTAGTTCACCTTCAAATTCGTTTCGACCAAATGAGGTAGGTCATCTTCACGTTCACAATATGTGAACTTGAAGGTGACATAATTTGGTCTAAATATATTTTCCGGCGTAATAAACAGAACACAGTTACGTTTAGACAGGCTTTGTCTTGAGTTCTCTTAATGATAATTATCAACTGCTACAAACTAATTATAATTATTTTGTAGCAGATGTAATATTTACACTGCCATCACTCGACATCAAAGAATTAGTGACATTTCTTCCACATAGCACGTAATCGTTATAGTGTCGCAGTTTACTGTCCTGTATTTCTTTCGCGAGGCAGGGTAACAAATTCAAAATTGAGGCTGACATTAATTCACAGAGCGCGCCCTACCACTTGTAATTCTGTACGTCAGGACGCACCCAAGGGGGTTGGGCTGCCGGGCTGCAGTCCCCCCCCAAACCCCCAAAACCGAAATTTAAAAAATACGGATTTTGTACATTTTATATCAAACGTTTAATGCGATGACTCTTTCAGCCAAAATCAGCCACTGAAGTCAGCTGACAAGTACATCAGAATTTTGAAAAAAAAAAAAAGAATTAATTGAATTAAAAAAAAAAGAAGATAGGGCACTGTGATTGGGTCACGGAACATCTGGTTTTAGTTGTATGTATATGAATGCAGTTGCAAGAAGTGTTATGTTGCACTTACAACATGATTTTTATAACATAATTTTTAAAATCACACGTAAATTATATATAGTCTCAAGGTCAGCACCCCCCTCCCCTCCCGGAAGGAAAAATTCTGGGTGCGCACCTGTGTGACTTCTTGGGTACGTCAGACAGGACAACCAGCAAGCGAACAAGAAAAGATGGAACACAACTTTCTTACGTAACGGCCATAGACGCCAGCGCTTAAGCGATTTTGCTGAGAGTGTGAATAACAGGATTTTTATCTCAGGGGAACAGCTTGTACCGTAGCACGTTATCTGATGACCACACAACCCCGCATCTTAAGGCGAATGTACAAACTGCCAGCACTCTATACTATGTACATATTCCATATACAGAACTCTTACACAACTTTCACGTGTTCGATCAGATATACTCAGTTACTTGTGACTGTGTACACGTTTTGTGTACACAGTCACAATTTACATTTCACAATTTCATTGTTTAACGTTTTTATAGTCACATTACTTCATATTATATGATCTGAAATTCCTCCTTTTTTGCTCATTTTGTAAGCATTTAATCCTTTATGATGGCCGCCCGCCGAAATATGTTGTAATTTTAATAAATACGTATGTAATACTGTAGCTACTTGTGTCTTAAAATATGACTCTTATGTACTACACGGTAGCAATGTGCTACAAAATCCCCTGTATTTAACCAAATATAATTTACCTTATACTATGTACTCTGTTTCGCAAGGTCTTAATCTAATCTAAATTGTTCTACCAATACGGTATTTCTATTTATAATACTTGGGGGTATACGGTGGCGCAGTTGGTTGAGGCATTGCGCGGGTTCGATTCCCAATGGGGTCATTGTGATTTTTCATTGACATAATCCTCCCGGCCGGACTCTTGCCCGGGGGGCGAATCAGCGTCTAACAGAAATGAGTACCACGAATACTTCCTAGGGTGAAAGGGGGATAAAGGCGACCGGTGCGTACGGCTGACAACCTTACCACCTTCATGTGCCCATCGTCTTGAAATCTGGGAACCTCAAACTCCTGGAACCTTCAGGGTCTGCCCAGGCCTGTCACGGGATTCCTTTACCTTTTATTTATCTTTCCAAAACCTGGTACCATTCTTTCCAGTTGGTTTTCCCAACTGAATTTTAATTTGTACAGAAATGTGCCTCAACTTTTAATTTCTGTAATCTTTGTGCAACTGATTACATATTCTTACATGCAACTTTTTCACTTGTAAAAAAGGAAGAACGAACTTAACCCTTTAAAGCCTAGCGGTAACTTTACATATCACCAGGTTTAACATTAAAAAAATTCTACGTGGTGCCCACATTGCGTTTATGTGTTTTGTACGGATCTCAGAACAAAGAGCAACTTTTGCCTTATAAAACATTAAGAGACTGGTTTTTATAACCGAAGTAGAGAGTGTTTACAGCGCGGTGCGCACTGAGTCCTTATATAAAGCAGATACTTCGTCTTTAAAAGGTTAATGACCTGTACTCACCACCAAATATTATTTGGGTAATAAAATCTAGAAGAATGAGACTGGCGGGGCATGTAGAACGTAGGGAGGAAAGAGAGGTGCATACAGGATTTTGGTGGGGAGACCTCAGGGAATGCGGCCACTTGTGAGACCCAGGCGTAGATGGGAGGATAATATTAAAATGGATCTTCAAGAAGTGGGATCGGGGCATGGACTGGATTGAGCTCGCTCAGGATAGGGACAGGTGGTGGGCTCTTGTGAATGCGGTAATGAACTTCCGGGTTCCATAAAATGCGGGGTATTTCTTGACTAGCTGAGAAACTTTTAGCTTCTGAAGAAGGCCTCTGCTCCATGGAGTTAGAAAGGAAGAACAAATAAATGCAAGGAACTGGACACTGTACGCAGTCCACTACCTGCAATACATGTTTCTTGCGAACTAACTGCCCAGCAGGCGTTACAGTACACAACCCACCATAACATTCCATTACTCAAACTATAAACATAGCTCCTGGCAAGTCCCTACAAGATGGTGAAAGCCCCGTACCCAGCGTACCACTGTGAAAGGAAGGAGCGAGTTCTTTAAATTTATATCTTTGTTTACTACTATTGTGGGCTCCGTCTTTCTCATTTCTGATTCGCCATCGTCATCAATTTTCTTTCATTTCCATATGCCTTTAGGTTCTCTTATATGAAAGCCATAATTGATCTGCTACATAAAGTGAATGCAGTATGTGATCCTATTACCTTAATATTTTCTATCTTCCGTGTATTCAGTATTTATTAGATTCCAAGAAGTACAACTGACAGGCAATAAATAAAAAACCTGTTATTCTCATTACATACAATACATAATATACAACAAATTATATATTGTATATATAATGTGTTATACATAGCATGTATAATATTATATATGATATATATAATACAATATATAACACTGTACATATTATATGTAACATTCCATTGGCGTAGCTAAGTAGGAATAGTGTTGCCGCCCCAGGGGGCAGCGTGCAGGGCAATTTGAGCAGAAAAATTAATATTTTAAACGAAAAAAAACATGCTTTATGCGGCCATAAAGTTTTGAATTCTTGAGCCACATGAAAAGAAATCCAATACATGATAGTGATTTCTTAAAATACATAAAATATGTCAGGTGCGTGCATTGTGACTACTCGCCCCGGGCGCCAGAAAGCCCAGCTATGCCACTCATTCACTAACGTTCACTTCGTTTGTTTCTGCAGAAGCATGCACAGGGTTAACACTAGTTCACACGTGCGGCTTCCTTCTATTACATATTTCACCCATAACAAATGATGGTGCAAAAGAACAAACATCAAGGGTAACACCTGAGGTTCTCAGACTCTGGTACTGTGATGTGTGACATCACACGGTTTGACCCAACTACAGACATCCCAACCCACATTACCGGAATTTGAGTACACTACACTAAGCGTCGTTCGGAACTGCACATTTGTGCACCATAACAGATACAAACAGACTGTGGGAACTGAAAAACGAGAAGCTTTACAACTTGGACTCTCAATCAAATAGTATTACAACAACTACATCCAGGGAGTAAGCGGGGTAGCGTAGTTGGTATAGCGAATAGGCTACAGGCTGGACGGTCTGATATGCGGACTGGAAATAGGAACAAATCCAACGGCTGAGAAGCGAAAATCCAAAATATCAAAACCGTGGGGATTATTTCAGGTTTAGACTCGAGTTTTATAGTGCAGAGCCTTTGGTTCAGTGCCATATCACTTTTTGGACAAAGTTCAACATAAGCAGGTTTCTCTTTGAGTTTACTCGGTTCCCCCCCAGCTAAGCTCCATACTCATCCATCGTTCTTCTCCCCCCCCCCCCCCCCCCGGCTTGTGTGATGGCCCTGACCAGGCTGCACATCAGCATATCCTCCGTGTTTTAGGTTCGCGTCTTCATCTCAGACTGGCACGTGGCAGGTCAGACACTGCGGAAATTCAGTTCCATACAAGGCGGGGCGGGGGGGGGCCGATCCGAGTGGCCGCGCGGTCTAAGGCGTTGGTCTGCGGCCAAGCGCTTGCTGGGATCGTGGTTTCGACTCTCACTGGGGCACTATCTCTCACTCACTGGCTCTCTTGTGAGCGTTTGTGTCGTCAGGTAGAGGTCTCTGCGACGGGCCCATCCCTCGTCCAGAGGAGTTCTACCGACTGTGGTGTGTGTCTGAGTGTGATCAAGTGAAAATAAACAACCTCGACACCTACTGTGAGTAGGTAGAAGAGGTAAGGACTGCGAAACGAAACAATGCGAGGGGGGTAGGGGGGGATGGGGGAGTAGAGACAATTAGCCTATCCTTCAAGCACCCTAGCGAGCTATGACAGTACGTTAACTGGGTCACTCCAACGCAGCCGCCTTTATCGACTTCAACTGTTTGGATGGGCAATAGAAGGTGACGATTTTCGGACAGCTATTTTGATGAATCGGGCTGAATATAAGAAATAAAGAAATTATGGAATATCAGTAGTGAAATGCCACTTAATATATGGTGTTTATTTTTAAAAAATTACATCTCCTAAGTGGTCTCCCTGGCGTGCAGTGCGTTCCTGTAATTGTGATGGGAAATTAACCGTAACTTAGCAGCAGACGTTTATCAGTGGCTCTAATTTCGACCCTGACGCGCCCTTTCGTCCCTTAACGTGATGATATTCAGAACTCAACTGTAACTAACGTACTGCAACGTCGGGGCCAAGTTGAGTGCCTTTGTGCAGTTATGGTCAAGATCCGATCACGATTACACACATTTATTGCATGCCACGGAGACCAATTCAGAAGCATAATTTTTAAGCAGTCGTCGTCGTCGTCGTCGTCGTCGTCGTCGTCGTTGTCGTCGTCGTTGTCTTCAGCATCATGAGCTGCGAAGTGTTAGGCGTAGTGCTTGTCCTTTATCCTTCAAGGTGACGCTGCTCCTTCCATCTTTTTCTTGGGCGTCCTATGCTTCTCTTACCCTGTGGCCTACACTTCAGTGTCTGTCTGGGTATCCTTTCCGTGCCCATTCTATGTGGTGTAGCCACTCTCGTTGGTATTGTTTTATTTCCAAAACTATGTTCTGCTCTCCAAGTTTCTCCCTCACAGATTGATTTCTTCCCCTTTCTAGCTTTGGTAATTCCTAATAAATATCTTAAAAATTTCATTTGTGCTGCTTCCAGTCTTTGTTCATCTCTTTTCTTCAACACCCAGGCTTCACTATCAAACTTCACGGCCGCTTTAGCTGTAATACTGTGCACCCTTAATTTTGCTTCTTTAGTCATCTGTTTTCCAAAATGCCTTCGTATAATGCCATTTGTTTTGTTATATGTCTGTATAAGTCTGTACGAGAGATAAAAGGCCAATACTAAATGGCACTTTACTGCTGATACTCCATAATTTTTTGTGTTTCTTATATCAACCCAATTAATCCAAACTGTCATTTGAAAATCGTCATATTCTATTGCGGCACCCTATTACGTACAGAACTACTATATCATCAGAATCAGTCAATTATCCAAAGTTTCGACTGCAGTCCTGAACAAAACGGCCAGCAAGATCTCTCGTCACTAGCACCGACAGGGTCGAAACAAGTGAAAAGCACGTTTCTTTCCTTCTAATGTTGATGTCGTTTAATACTGACGCAAAGGACGGCTGCGCATGACTGCCGAGACCTCTATAGCAACCAACAGACGCTCAATCTGTGACGCAACAAACACGCGACCCTGTGACCTCGATATCCACAAGTTGCAGCTAATATTACTCCCCCTACACCTGCGTGCACAATCAACAATATGGCGACCGTGCGAAATAAATCGGTCAGTTGAATGTCACGATATTCTTTCCCAATATTTATACGGTGACTTGACACAAACAAAGAATGTGGGTTCCAGTTAGCACGACACTGACACTTCGCGGTGCGTAAAATGCGGGCTATTTCATAATTGTTTCAGCCACAGTTCTCTTGTACAGAATTAACCTACTCCAAGAGGTTGGTTAACAATGTCCCCTCTAAGCTGTGCGCATGCGCGGCCGAGCCGTAACTGAAATGCTCCCGCGCACACTGAATTGTTGCCAAGCAGCGGGTATTTTCTTACTATGCATATTACAAAAAGAAACTTTTTTTTAAAAGTGCCGCGCAGTCGTCAGGTCGTGTAAAAATTTTCTGCTCAGAGCAGTAGCAGGTCCGCTCAAGGAACGTTGTTGGTTAAGTACTTTGTGTCTTGGTTCTGCAGTATCACACATTCGACAGGTGTCGCCACAGAACAAGTAGCTAATTGTTTAATTATTTGCGTTATTTATTTATTTATTTATTTATACATTTACCGTACTATTCTTCGTTTATTTGGGAGCCGCGATAGCGCAGTCGGTATAATGACTAGGCTATGGACTGGACGGTACGGAGTTCCAACCCCGGCATGAGAAGAAAATTTTCTCTTCTACAAAACGTGATTACAGGATTTGGGGCCCATACAGCCCCTTATTCAATTGGCACCGGGATTCTTTCCCGCGAGTAAAGTGGCCGGGACTTTAATTTAATCACTCACCTCTATCTACTGCCGGGGTTAAGGATTGGAGGAGCTATACCTCTGCTCCCCTTGTATGCCTTCATCGTGTGGTCTTCAGGCCGATATTTAAACCAATTACCTTCAGTACATGAAGAAAGGGTGCAGGTGTTCAGTCGACAGCGAACGCAAAATTAGAAACTCCCTTACATTGTTTATCATACATGATAAATGATCATAAATGCAAGTCACCGATCATTAAATTATTCCACTGAAGACCGTCGTATGAATGGACCTCTTAAGAACGGATTTCGGAAGTTTCGTTTCGTTTAGTTTCGTTTCGTAGTCCTTACCTCCTCTACCTACTCCCAGTAGGTGTCGAGGTTGTTTATTTTCACTTGATCACACTCAGACACACACCACAGTCGGTAGCACTCTCTGGACAACGGACTGGCCCGTCGCAGAGACCTTTACCTGGTAACACAAACACTGTACAAGACAAACATCCATGCCCCCGGTGGGATTCGAACCCACGATCCCAGCAAGCGCTCGGCCGCAGACCTACACCTTAGACCGCGCGGCCACTGGGATATGTGGATTTCGGAAGTAACGGACTAAATCTGTAGGTTCCGAAATTTTGTTCCGCGGGGGGGGGGGGATATGTGACATACTCTATGCAAGCGTATCGACACAGCCTTTTCTCCTTAATTGTCGTTTACCTACAGTCAGTACAAGATTAATTTGGGGCACGCGGTGGCGCAGTTGGTTGAGGCACTGCGCTACAGGCTAGAAGGATGCCGGTTCGATTCCCGATGAAGTCACTGGGATTTTCCAACGACATAATCCTTCCGGTCGCACTATGGCCCTGGGGTCGACTCGGACCCTAACAGAAATCAGTACCGGGACTATATCCTAGGGGGTAAAGGCGGCCGGTGCGTGGGACTGACAACCTTACCACCTTCATGTGCCGATTGTCTAGAAATCTGGGAGCCTCAACCTCCTGGAGCCCTAAGGGCCTGTCCAGGGATTGCCTTACCTTTACGAGGTTAATTATATTTAAATATTATTTGTATGCATTAGTGTTCTATATGGAGTACCGCGTTACTGTTTTGGCGACATTTTAGTCTATATATATACACACACACACACACACACACATACATACACACATAATTCGAAGTACCGGACAATGGGCATTATCGGACCACCCAGTCCCCCTGTTAGTCCGTTCATTCGAAGGCCTACAGCATAATAATTGTGACTTCTGTGGTATAATGTAACACTACTTGTGAACTAAAAGTGTGTATTGTGTCGAAATTAATGATTGTGTTTTAAACGTGTTAACAGGCTTCCATCCACAGCCCACCCTCACAATCTGACCAAACACATACTCAGTCTACTGTGTCTGTGTAACACAATTCTTGTTGAGGAAATGATCATTGCTTATATAGTGAAGAAATCCCGCGCATTTTATGAACCCACTGTGTTCATTACCGTGTTCACAAATGCGCCCCAGTTAAATTATCCTAAGTAAATACATCCAAGCCACACCCTCCAACGTTAACTATTTAAGCTACATTTGAATATTATTCTCATATCTATGTCTAGGTCTTTCAAGTAATCTTTTGTTTCCTTCGTATTTTTCCAACCAAAATTTTTATGTAAATTTCTATGTTCCTCCACATGCTCTATATGATTCTATACTCTACATTTACTTGATTTTTTCTTCCAAATAATATTTGCTGGGCACAAAGGATGTTGCAGCCATTTTCACCAGCTGTTATTTTCTATAGTATCCAAATATAATTCTCAGTATCGACTTGTCGAACAGCCTCAAACTACATTCCTCCCTTAATGGAGCGCCGCTCAAAGCGTGGACCGCTGACAACACGTTGCCCCCGAAACAACAGTGTTTTGCCCGCGGAGACTTTCAAAATGAGAAAAGGGCTTTTAACACTTTCCTTGGCAAATCCGAAACAGAACGCCGAAGAAATCTTGAGAACTTAATGACTTGTTTATTTATGGAGATACGCATTACATTACTAATTCATTTTGTAAAATATGTGCTAAAAATTGTGTCACCCTAGTCTACGTTGTGAATTGCATTTTTGATTAATTTGTACTGTTACCAGTAAATTTTTATTTCACATCATGTATAGAAAAATACTTCTTCATCAGGCGTTACAACTTCATATACTGAAAGTATTGGCCTTCTCAACTATCATTTCCCATTTGTTTCTACCCTGGATGAAAATTCTCCAATTACTTAATTTCATTTCTTTTAGATCATTCTTTATGTCATTTTCCCATCTGAGTTTTGGTCTGCCCTGTGGTCTCGTGGATATTGGTTTCCACTCATATACTTTTTTGACCGTCCTGTCACTATGCATTCGGTGAATGTGTCCAAGCCAACTCAGTCCTTGTGCTGTAATAAAGTTAATTATAGTTTGGTTTTTAATCAATTTATTTAGTTCACTATTTGTTTTGATTCTCCACGTGCCATTTAATCCTTTAGTGTGTCCAAATATCCCTCTTAATACTTTCCTTTCCAAGACTAATCGTTTTTGTTTGATGGCTTCTTTCAAGACTCAAATTTCACAGCCATACGTGACTACAGGTCTTATGAGGGTCCGATATATTTTAAGTTTGGACTTCTTGCAGACCAATTTACTCATAAGTATGGATCTGTTTGCATAATATGCTTTGTTACCAGACATTATTCTTTCTCTTATTTCTTCTTCAATAGAGTTATCTCTGTTTACAATTTATCCTAAGTATTTACAAGAATGAATTTGTTCTAATTGCATGTTGTTGGTATACAGATCATCCATTTATAGAAAAATACACAGGTGAAATTAAACGCACATTATACGTACATTTAATCATTCTTCATTCCGTCTAGAGAATTTCGTGTTGGCCGCATACTGACTAAATTTTGCCAAAATTGCCCACATCATATAAAATTCTGAGCAAGCCTGTCTTAATGTCTGAGACAAAGTTCCAAATGCAAACTAAAGCACTGTGTCCCATAGTCAAGCCTTCACCTCCATAGGTAGCATATATAAAGTCAGATAATTCCGAACTGAATTGGATTTAACATTATTTCGATTTCTCCGTGCATGCAGTTTTGATTGCAGTGTATTGAGTCGTTATGTACGTCAAAATATTCATCTGAGCCTCTATTTCTCAAACACTTGGTATTTAAGCAATGGCGGAGACACAAGTGCTGCTGGGCCAGTTTGGGTGGGGATGAGACACAGTCGACATGATAGCTACTGTGCTGTGAGTCAGTGTACGACAGCAGTGGGTTCAAAGTGTCATCACTCCGAAGTGATTCCGTCGGTAAGTGGCACACTTGATTCAGAGAGGTCGCTAAGTAATCAGGGCACAAAGCAAACACATGATGGGCAGATAGAATGCACACGTGTGTCAGCATGTTTCACCCTACAAATCACATTAAGGTTTTCGGAAATCCAGTCTACATCCTCCAAACGCAAATAAATTTCATTTGTTATGCAAAACTACACGTTTTGACCTATTTTAGGTCTCCTCAGTTTCACAGATTGTGTTTAAAACGTATTGAGGAAGGAATATAAGTCTGTAAAATGCGGTTGAAAATACTAAAATCTGCTATAAACAATCCAACGGGATGATATCCTTTAAAAAATTAAGATTTTCCATTACACCGTTCATGAAAATTTGTAATTCAATTTTTTCGGAACGGACTCTGCTTTAGCTCATAGCTGTTTACTTACAACATAAAGACAAGCTCAAATTACTCCATAAATATTTCACATCAAGTGCTTTTTAGGCGCGTTTGCATAAATAAGGAAAAGCGAATATTAGTTCCTTTACGTCTGCCCGTCCGTCAGTATTTTTGCATCTGTCAACGCGGCTCGCACTGGACGGATTTTCGTGAAATTTCATATTGGAGACTTATATGAAAATCTGTCAAGAAAATACAAATTTGGTTAAAATCGGACAAAAATATCGGACGCGTTACATGAAGACCTAAATGTGTTTGATACTGTCGGCAGCGACACATGCAGCGCGACAATACAGAAAACGTGTGGCTGTCATCCCATGGTAACGCTTTAAATATTTATTTCATTGTTTAAAGCGAAATGTATACGCCAAACATAAAAAGGGAAAGCATTTTTTGTTTCCATGGCAACAATGGTGACGCGAATGTACAATGCCTAGCTTGTTATAATGATCAGCGTCATGTAGGATATGACGCCGTGTAGTCTGGTACAAATCTGACTTTCCGTGTGAACATCCTGCCTCGAATTTCTGGGTGGGAGAAACCACTCCTCACTCATACCTTGAAGATGGAGTCAGTAAATTCCTCCAAAATATCGATAAGTTTCCACCACACTACACGGCGTCACATCCCAGAGGGCAGTACTATAATTACAGTCACAAACTCGGGACCTAAATAAGACCTTCCTTATGCACTTCACGCTTATTTCGAAACAAGAAAAATGATTTATGTACATATATACATGTATATACATGTATATATATCGACTGCTCATAATACATTATCTGCCAAGGGAAGAGTTATACCCTACACAATATGGTGGGGCTATTTTGAGTAGCTGCTTGCCCAGTAACCCTTAATTTCAAATAAATCAACATAAATATCAACATAAAAAATCCCACAGGAAGTGGTAGCTGTAATTGTAAACCGAATGATCTAAAGGACAGAGAATATACTGTAAATTGAAAGACGAAGCACTAGATCGCACCCTGTGGAGAACTCGCTTTGGGAGAGGCTACAGACCTGTCGTGAGACAGACAACGGAATCCCTCGGTATGGTAGATTTAAAGCCGGAACCGTATCAATTTATTAATGACGTATATATTACAATAAATGTAACAAAATAAAAGCAGGCAGTAGTTCTGTTAGGCCGTGGCCTAGGTCCGTCCTTTGTGCGTGCACAATACGGACGAATCAAATGGCTGCCTCCGAGGTAGTGCACTAATTCTTCATTTTGATAACGAAATACCAGTCTATATCGCTTATGTTATTTTCTTATGTTCTCAATCTTTTAGACTTTATTGTTAAAAATTGTGCTAGTTTCTATATGCATAAATATATATTCCTCGAGTGTGTTGTGGAGAAACAGCTGTCTCTTTCTGTGTCAACGACGTATCATTATCTTCGGTTTACCTGCCTTCTTTTGGTGTGTACGTACATTACGAACCATATGGGTGTCTCAGAGGGACGGTTGACGTCCTTTTATTATCAGTTTACAGAAGGACAGAGGATCAAGGTGTATGAAAGCATACCAACAATAAGAATATCTGGATCTAACAGGTTAAGCACGGGGACCGACAGAATGAAGTAATTACACAACAGCTGCTTTTAACTTAATTGTAGATAAAGGAAAGACGCTGAAACTCTAAAACAATAAGAGTTGAACGAGTGGATGATAACGAAGATAAACTGAGAAAGATACGGAAAGAAACAGCAATAGTCTTATTCTGGATATCATAGCGGGATTTGCCTGGAAGTATTCGGGAATACCACAGAAGGCGTCAATCGGAATTGTTGACATTCTGGCAGAGATTATAAATGGAAGCGTCCAAAATACAATTCAGAAGCGTGACAGCTTACGCCAAGTTACACCGTCTTTTGTTCTAATGCTAAACAAAATGAGGTGGAGGTATGAGGGAGAAGTTGCAGACACACGAAAGGAAGAGAGGAGACCATCAGAAGACCTATTCGTAGATGAGAAAATAATAAAAAAAACTAACCACATAGAAAGAATGTGTTAGAATTTCGAACACACTGACCTTATTCAACAACATAATGTTCAAAGTGGGGCTTATGTAAACACAGTTATGTATTTTGTACCACACTGTGACTGCGCATGCCAGTATATTAACCCTTTAAAGACGAAGCATATCTGTTTTATATAAGGACTCAGTGCGTACCGCGCTGTAAACACTCTCCACTTCGGTTATAAAAACCAGTCTCTTAATGTTTTATAAGGCAAAAGTTGCTGTTTGTTCTGAGATCCGTACAAAACACATAAACGCAATGTGGGCACCACGTAGAATTTTTTAATCTTAAACCTGGTGGTATGTAAAGTTACCGCTAGGCTTTAAAAGGTTAAGGTAGAACGACCAACAGAGTACACTCATAATGGATGTTGCGATCTTCGTTCTTCTGGGATTTTACGCAGCGTAGAAGGGTAGTTTGTTACCGACGTTTCAGGACAAATTATATAGGTCCCCTGAAGACGGGATCGATAGGTTGTCCCGAAACGTCGATAAGTAACTATCATTCTATGCTGTGTAATATCCCAGGAGACCAAAGATCTCATTCACACTGCGGCCGAAGCCTGAAATCACTCACAGGATGTTCTGTATTTCAGATTCGACACATTGCGGCTTTTCGATTTTATTTTGTATTTTATCTATTAATTTTAGCTTAAGTTTAAGGCGTGTAGTTTCGACAACTTCGTATACATACCTTTACGATACTTCAAACTGGCGATCTGCCAAAACATGTCTGGTCTAAAATAAATAACATCTTTTAATAACGTACTTCGTTGGTTTTTCCATCTTATTAAAGTAATAAATCTTCGAGTTAGGTGGAAAGAGGGAACTGCTTAACCAGCTGAACGAAAGTAAACTCTTCAAGCAAGATTTCGAATGTTGGCAACATTTACCCGCGCCATGATTAATGAGGGATACAAAATGGAGGACTCTTCCCAAATGGCGGAACAACTGTGTCATGCCATGCAGCAGAGATGAAAGTGAACAACAAGGCAATAAAATTACTTCAGTCTGCTGCGTTATGATGCCACACATGTGACGTCAGCCACCTGCTATAAAGTTTGTCACTATTGGGTTAGAGAAGCCAAGTATGTTGTGTGACTGAACTCGGTCATGTCATCTAGAAATTGTACAAAGAAAAAGAACACACATAACTTCAAATTTCTCTAGTAGTTTGTCCTATCGTTCTGTTGTTTGTCGGCTCATGCCCTACGATCTTACACGGCAGAATTACGCCAAAGTGAATAGTCAGTCCATGTATTTTTTTTTTTGCAGTTTCTCTTATTTTCTTGTAAAGTTCACATATCTTATTTTATCCCCATCCAAACATGAAAACAGCCTATTTACCTTGTCAGTTGGTTCAGAGTCGTGTAAATACATTGGTTAATCCCTGACCTTAAAACAGGGCCGCCGAAAGCGGGTTCAGGGCCCGGTGAAAAAAAATTTTTCGAGCCCCGCGGCAAGGGCGGATGGGCTAAAAATCTTTACACTACTTACTCTCACTTTCAGAGTGACTTAGGCTTAGTCTGAAAGGGTTAATTTGTACAATCGGCAGATAATGAAACTACCGAGAAAGACAAAAACATATGCAACACAGTCAGGCCCCGGGCCCCTTTCCGGACCGTCAGGCCCCGGTAAATTGTAACGCCCCCCCCCTCCCCGGCTCGACGTCACTGCCTTGAGCAATCAACATAATTAACCTTTTAAAGCCTAGCGGTAACTTTACATACCATCAGGTTTAACATTAAAAAATTCTACGTGGTGCCCACATTGCGTTTATGTGTTTTGTACGGATCTCAGAACAAACAGCAACTTTTGCCTTATAAAACATTAAGAGACTGGTTTTTATAACCGAAGTGGAGAGTGTTTACAGCGCGGTACGCACTGAGTCCTTATATAAAACAGATACGCTTCGTCTTTAAAGGGTTAAACGAATTAAGAAGTACAGTTTGGGACTACGGTTCTTTAATTTGACGGATATGTTCTCAGAGTTTCGCACCTTCGCCATATTTGTAATTCTTATGTAAACGGGTTCCAGTACATAATTTTAGATATTTTTATGACCAGCATCCACAGACACCGTTACATTACTTTCTGAAATAGCTGACTATTTACTATGGAAAACACGGAATTTAAATACAGTTTTCGTTTTGAGCGTCATCTTGTCTTGCATTCAAAAATTCCTTTTCGAAGATGTAACCCATTCAACAGACCCTGCACTAGACACCGGCGTCGCATCCACCTCACTTCTTCCCTGAGTCATCACTTACGAATTGAAATGGCCTAAAATTAAAAATACAGTAAAGAAGTCCTTTATGACATGATGTTCACAGCACGGTTCATAGCGATCGGTCAGATGGTTCATAGGCTATCGGAGGCGATGAATATAGCAATATGATGACATCATAAGCGAGGGTTTCACAAATTCTCCATAAATCTAGCAACCACCTCAAAATTCTAGACGTCAGAAAGGTGACATGAAGCAAGCTCAGTAATGAGTACGCACAAATATTAGGCACCAACGTACAAAATTATTTGGTCGGCCGCCCTGGTGACAGGCGTTTGTGGACCCTTCTCACGGGCATATTTTTCTCCCAGTATAAAGACTGCAGACTCAAGCATAAACTATTAACATGCATCCATAATCTATTCAGTTAACCCTTCAGTACCTAACGGTTATTTTACGTAACATCATATCTAACACTCAACAGTTCTACGTGCTGCCCACACAGTGCATTTACGTGTTTTGTACGGTCCTCAGAAAAAAAGAACAGCAATTACTTCTGTCTACTAAAACCGTATTCATCTATGTCACATCTATGGGGGGTACAGTGACATTGTACAGGGTTTCCTCCGAGTGCTTCAGTTTTTCGCCCCTCAGTACCCTTTTATCAGTGCTCCACATCTTCACCTACACGCTTCTGTTACCACAAGAAGAAACGGGCCAAGGTTTAGAACACTTAAAAATTAACAATCTTTTGGAAATCAGGGAGAATTGAACAGAAAAGTATTTTGACTTTTTTCACTTTTATAAGGTCACACAACGTCACTTGTTTTCCACAAGTTTTATACATGTGAATAGTATAAACATGTTAACAAGGTTCGTTTCATTTTACTCATAGAAGACAATACTGAAGACTGAGGCAGTAACACACAGAATACGCACAATTAACTTTTTAAAGCCTAGCGGTAACTTTATATACCATCAGGTTTAACATTAAAAAATTCTACGTGGTGCCCACATTGCGTTTATGTGTTTTGTACGGATCTCAGAACAAACAGCAACTTTTGCCTTATAAAACATTAAGAGAATGGTTTTTATAACCGAAGTGGAGAGTGTTTACAGCGCGGTACGCACCGAGTCCTTATATAAAACAGATACGCTTCGTCTTTAAAGGGTTAAGAGCTAAAGCTCATAAGGAATCAAGATAAAAGAAATCCAGCTAGCACAGCCTTAGAATTTGAATAATGATAAAGATTTGTCAATGGCACACTACATGTTTCGGTCCGTGGGGACTATCTTCAGGTGTGCTTATACACAGAACAGAGTAACGGGATTGACGTTTCATGTGTACTTATGACATCTCAGTAAGTGATGATTCAACTTAGTGAGATCTCATAAGTAGTGTAACAACGGAAAGTTTCTCCCTGAAGATGACCCAGAAGGGTAGAAACATGTAGGAGTGTGTCATAATTGACGAAAAAACTCTTTGTGCATTTGTTGGTGTTTAATGTTTTTTGTAAAACCCTATGGGTTGTGTTAGCCGGAAATTTGGCTTATAATACAACGGGATGGAACACTAAAATTAAAGCTCACAAGCTCAGTCCGTACCACGCAGTAAACACACATCGACAAGGTTTTAAAAATCAATCATTTAATGCTGTATGGGGAAAGAATCGCGATCCATACAAAACAAATAAAGCTGAATCATATCACAGGCTCAGGTTGTACCGCGCAGGAAACACAGTTCTCTGAATGTACGTCTCCTGACATCTAGTGGCGGTCTGTGGAACTCCAACGCTCTCATAGTTGTTCTGCCGTCTGGCAGCGGCCCATGGAACTCCAAGCGTCACATACCTTTGAATCTTATTCAGTTTTATACAAGATGAAGCTAAATCATACTGCACTCAATGCAGAAATATGGGAATGCAATGAAAAACGGTTCATTCACCGTTAACACATTGGATGACATTAAATCCACATACTGGGTTAATCAGCAGGTACCCAAGACAGGCCATTTGCCTGATAAAGAGTGAGGCTGGAACAGGCTTCAGCCTCATGTGTACATAACGGAAAAAGATAAACAGAAGACTTAAGGAAGAAGTTCTTCTGGTATCTGGCACTGTCTAGGTTTGTAGAAGAAAAACTAAGTAAAGTTCACCCTATAACATGCCACGATGGCACAGAGGGGGTGTAGTCGTATAGCTCCACTCTTCAACCTCGGCGCTAGATGTGGGCGGTTGGTCAGCGTCACGATCCGGCCGCCTTACCCTTGGGAAAGATAAGCGGCCCGAATTATACAGGAGACTGGGTGGGCCTCAGCGCCGGTCTGGACAGTTGAGGAAAATCTCGCCCCCACTGGGATTTGATAACCGGACCGTCCAGCCCGTAGCGAGTTGCTATACCGATCACGTTATCCACGCCGACAAGCTGTTAGAAGAACTCGATTTAATGCTGAAGATGGAGGAAGCAAATTCCTTATCAGTGTTGGTCCCTAAGCACCAAACCACACGGCGTCGCACTCCAGAAGATCAAAACCTTGCTACTCATCGCGCATAAGTTTAAATCGCACACAAGACATAAAAAGTAGCAGACAATAGATTGGAAAGTGATATTCTGTTGATTAATTAGAATGGAAATACAGTTGGGCTAGAGGGTACATTCCACCCTGCAGAATGGCACACCTAAAAAATTCAATTTACTAGTAAAAATACCTACAATGCTTTTCTTACGGCGTCAGAGCCTTTCAAGAAGGCTGTTACGTTTTGTTTACTCCATTGAGATTATTCAGTGTTACGCTGCAATCTTCTTATTTTTATAAAATCGATTTATAAGCCACATGATCGAGAGAAAGTAACCTTCGCTTTCTCCGTCCCTTCCACTTTCCCCGCATTGCTTTCCTTGTGTAGTCAGACGGCGATCGAGGTCAACACCGCCAAGTATGCATGGGGCGCGCTACATCCCAATGGAATTTGTACAGGAGAAGGTTAGGAACTGGTCACTGCAGCAAACAGGAAGTAACGCTGCTTGAAATATTGGCAGGACTGGTCACTGCAGCCAACAGGAAGTACGACTGCCTGAAATATTGGCAGGACTGATCACTGCAGTAAACAGGAAGTAACGCTGACTGAAATATTGGCAGGACTGATCACTGCAGCCAACAGGAAGTAACGCTGACTGAAATATTGGCAGGACTGGTCACTACAGCAAACAGGAAGTAACGTTGTCTGAAATATTGGCAGAACTGGTAACTGCAGCAAACAGGAAGTACCACTGCCTTAAATATTGGCAGGACTGGTCACTGCAGCAAACAGGAAGTAACGCTGCATGAAATATTGGCAGGACTGATCACTGCAGCAAAAAAGCAAGTAACGCTACTTGAAATATTGGCAGGACTGCAGGATGCTTGGGAAGCGCAGGACTTCAGTCTCTACCTTGCGCTTCTGTGTTCATTTAATGACACTTTTTAACTGCACAGACTTTAGACCCTCAAAAGTAAACACCTACAGACAATTTTAAATGGTCCATAACCGTGCACTGCACAGTTAGGTATGGTAACTACCACCGACAAATGCACACAAGTTTATGAAAATATATTATGAACGTAGTGATGACTCCTACATGTTTCGGCCATTCATGTGGCCATCTTCAGGGAGGTGTGTTACGGAGAATAAGTACATTGAGATATTACAAAAGTTTCTGCACCAATACACACGTAAAATATTAAATATTGAAATTACATGGTTTAAAATACATATTACAGTTTAAAATACACCTCCCTGCGGATGGCCACATGAGTGGCGGAAACATGTAAGAGGTATTACTGCGTTTATAATACATTTCATAAACTTGTGCGCATTTTTTGGCTTCAGTCACCGTATGTACAGACACTTATCTAATAATAACTAACCAAATAAGTAATCAACTAGCTACGTAACTCCATGGAGCAGAGTCATTCCTGAGAACCTAGTCCTCAGCTAGTCAAGAAATTCCGCGCATTTTATGTAACCCTAAGTTTCATTACCGCATTCACAAGCGTCCACCACCTGTTCCTCTCCTGAGGCAATTGCCCGCGAAATAAAGCAGGTGCTTGAAGATAATTCCCAACACGGTCGAATTTTGTTCCTGTAACAATATGAAACACTAACCATCAACTAACTCAAATACTTCTAACCTGTTTCATCACTATTTGTAATTCAATTAACCTTACTTACTCAAATAACAATGGGAAAAGAATTCAAACACACTCAAAGGCAATGTTCTGTCAATTACTGATGTACGATATATATATATATATATATATATATATATATATATCAGTGCCTTATATCAACCAAGCTCTGTCGCACCATGAAAAGCGGTCGTTGTGGCGACAGTGATATATACAGTGGCTCTGACGTCATTTATTTACTTCTATGCTTTTTACATCACTGTATGTTACTTTCTCACACAGCAAGAGTATTATTAAGGCAGATATTTAATTAAGTATGCTTGATATCAGGATATGTTTCAAATGAAATCACTCTACGTTACTGAAGAGTACTTTATTGTAACAGGTAATACTGTGCACCTTCTGGTGTTTTGTGGACAGACAGGGATTGAAATGAAATTTTTGCTATCGTGTTTAGATTCACGTTATGAAACCCAACAAAAACAAAAAACTGAATTGGATAATAAAAGGTGGCTAGTGCATGATCTCACCATTACGGGTTAATTGTATACATAGAGTGAAATGGTGCAGGAAGCACAGAGATACGAAGAATATACATACATAAAAGGAAATATAAAATTATTAAAAACAGAAATGATCGCACAGAGACACAAAAATGTATAAAACATTTGTAAAGTTGTGTGTCAGAATGTTAAATTTCTAGATTGGCATTATTTACTGTTTCGCTTGAGGACTGCATGACACACAAAACTTCTACCCTGTAGATGGAGGCAGTGCATCCCTACGAAACGTCAGTATCCACCTACCAGACTACACGTTGCCCGTAATGAGAGTCTTCACTATCGTCAGGACCTCAAGTATCCCCATTTCATCACAAATATCTGTGGTACCGGAGCTAAACTTTGGCCATTTGACAGATTTACCGTAAGACAAACCTGCAATAAAAGTGTTCTGTGTCAAAATGTGTCGCTATGCAAGCAGTGTCAAGTTGTATACTTGCAAGCTTCTACAAGAACTTCTTTCCACGTGAAGTCTGTACTGTCTTATGTTACAGTCACATGCGCGCGCCGTTTGATGCACCTGTCAGTGAAATGCAAGTCTTTACGGGTTCAATACCCGATCATGGCTGGTGAAAACTGTAACGAAAGAATTAGCTTCCAGTTTCTCCAGCTCAGCTTCTGCACTGTCACATGACAAGAGATAAGAGTAATTTAATATGCAGTTACCCAGGCAGTGGCAGTGGGGCGAATAAGATTTGACGGAAAAGGTACGACTGATTAAATAATGAACCAAACAACTCTACAGAGCTGCATTCTTCTCGACATGCCAATAGATCCGTTTGACGTAATTCCACCGTTCTTCTTTCGGATTCATTTTTCGACGTCACTGCAACGCAGTTTCGACGAGCGACAATTAGCATTTTTACGTCTGGCCTTCCCTGCCTCAGCATGGAAAAGCGCAATTAGGATTTTGGAAATAACTTTTCTCTATATTTTAGTTCATTTCGGTCAGAAATGGCAGACACTTTAAATTACCTACGCATAGTTACGTGGTTAGTCCTTATAACGATAGCAGACCCTGTTTTCTATGAGGTACGAGCTCAGTATGACAAAACGGTTAAAAGTAAATCTATCCCTATACAGGCCTGGACAGGCCCTTAGGGTTGCAGGTTGTTGAGGCTCCCAAAATTCCTAAACCTTTGGCACACAAAGATGGTAATGTTGTCCGCCTTACGCACCGGCCGCCTTTACCCCTCAAGACATAACCCTGGTACCAAAGTTCCTTCTCATTTTTTTTTACATCTGCGGGAACCTACTACTGCTGGGATCAGAAAATTTTTACACGACCCGACGACTGCGCGGCACTTTAAAAGCTTTTTTTTTGTAATATGCATAATAAGAATATTTACAATGAAAATTGAAAAATTCCAGCTGCGCGGAAACAGTTCACGGTACGCGGAAGCATTTCAGTTACTGCGCGGCCGAGCACCCACGCAGTTTAGAGGGAACATTGCCTGGTACTCATTTCAGTGTGTCCATCGGGAATCGAAACCGCAACCTTCCGGTTTGTGGCGTAGTGCCTCAACCAACTGCGCCAGTACATACCCCGACAGAACATTAACGATCCGAAAATAACCGCCGTGAAAGGCTGTGTTCTCTGTGACACACAAGCTGACGTCGAACAAACATTTGACGGCCTGAACACAATTCAGCACGATGGAAACTACATATAATGCTGAGATAGGGAGAAAATGTTAAGGACAGTAACACAGCGACCATGCAAGAAGTGTTATGCCATGCGCAGTTTTCCTAAGGTATTTAACATTGCCATTGATTTTACATCTGATTCTGTCAAGTGCGTTCTATCCTTCAGATCCTAACATCACAGTATTTTACACAAACCTGTTCGCAACACGCGTGCTTCATATTGCGCTCATTCCTTCATCACCAGCCGCAGGTTTAAGCATGAACGTTCGGAGACGGACCACTTGACGTTTTAACGTCACAGAACTAGTAAATACAAGGTGTCCACTGAACCCAGGGTATTAGAGCATATAAACAAAAACACGTCATATTTACGATTAACCACAGTGAAATCTGCGCACCGATAAGGGATCCTGTATACAGAAAGACGTAAAAGCAGTATGTGACTAACACACACAGGCAGTATATGAACATGTGACTAACACAAACAGGCAGTATACTAACATGTGACTAACACACACAGGCAGTATATGAACATGTGACTAACACACACAGGCAGTATACGAACATGTGACTAACACACACAGGCAGTATACGAACATGTGACTAACACACACAGGCAGTATACGAACATGTGACTAACACACAGGCAGTATACGAACATGTGACTAACACACACAGGCAGTAGAACATGTGACTAACACACAAGGCAGTATACGAACATGTGACTAACACACACAGGCAGTATACGAACATGTGACTAACACACACAGGCAGTATATGAACATTTTATATATAACTTAGTTTTAACCTGTTAATAAATTTTAACGTAAAAATAGCGTACTGACAAAAAGCTATAATCCTACTGTTTTTATTATAATTAACCCTTTAAAGGAGAACCGTATCTGTTTTGTGTAAGTACTCGGTGCGTACCGCGCAGTAAACACTCTCCGTTTCGGTTATAAAAAACGAATCAGTTGATGACATTTAAGGTAAATGTTGCAGTTTCTTCCGAGATACATACAAAACACATAAATGCAACCTGAGCACCATGAAGAATTGTTGACTGTTAAACCTGGTACGTAGAGTTACCGCTAGGCTTTAAAAGGTTAAAGGAGCACAAACACCAGAGACCACTTGAAAGACCTAGACTTAGATGGAAGGATAATGAAATAGGTCTTCAAGAAGGGAGAATGGGAGGCATGGACTGGATTGATGTGACTTAGGATTGAGACAGGTGGGGTGGGTTCTTGTGAATGCGGTAACGAACCTTCGGGTTCAATAAAATGCAGGGGATTTCTTGAGTAGCTGAGGACCTGTCAGCTTCTCAGGAAGGGCTCTGCTCCGTGTAGTTAGCTGGTTGTATGTACCTAAAGATTTGAGGTTCCCATGGCAGTGAATATTGCGATTATGATTTTCTGGGATATGACGCCGTGCAGCCTTGTAGAAGGTTATATTCTGAAGACGAAGACAGCAGTTTTCTCAGAAAGTTACTAACTATGCCCCAAGCAACACGGCTTAACATTCCAAAAGACACTACACCTTGCTAGAGCTTTAGAGTTCCACGGCTTAACATTCCAAAAGACAGTACACCTTGCTACAGCATTACAGTTCCANGTACACCTTGCTAGAGCTTCAGAGTTCCACGGCTTAACATTCCAAAAGACAGTACACCTCGCTAGAGCTTCAGAGTTCCATGACATGCCAGCAAACCATTACTCTCCTCTACCACGTACCAGATCCCACTTTACTTTCTGCCTACTTGCGCTTCACTTTCATTCTTGCTTCGGAAGCGCTCTCGTACGCTCAACGTGCAGTGCATCCACAGCACATCATGTCACACAACAGGCTACTGGATTTCGTAACTCATCCTTAACCCTTTAAAGACGAAGCGTGTCTGTTTTATACAAGGACCCAGCGCGTACCGCGCTGTAAACACTCTACATTTCGATTACAAAAACCAATCTCTTAATGTTTTATAAGGCAAAAGTTGCTGTTTGTTCTGAGATCCACACAAAACACATAAACGCAATGAGGGCACCACGTAGAATTTTTTAATGTTAAACCTGGTCGTACGTAAACTTACCGCTAGGCTTTAAAAGGTTAACTACTGTAACAATAAACACACGACATATGCATACAATAGTGTTCGGAATCCAACATGTTTTAAAGCACTCTGTTTTGAGGGTCAGGAAGCGTTGTTCACGAAGGTTAGAGTCATAAGTTACCGTGTTTATTGGTAGTTACCGGCGTTTCGGAGAAGCTTGCTGCCTCAACCTTCAGCGAGTATTCTGAAGACGGGGACAGCAAGGTTCTTCGAGATGCTGGTAGACAATTACCAGGCAACACGACGTCATATCCCAGAAGAGTTCAATCTCCATATTTAACACAGTTTAACCAAGTGCAACGTGTGGTTATTCACACATCGGGACTGCAATCAAATTCTACCCACGTTTTCAATAGAACGCCTGGAGCAAGTTTCACAGGTGTTTCTCGCTTGCCCACTTTAAATTCTGCGATAATAGTGATTTTGGATATTGAAATTAGCACCTGTCAAACTCTCATATAAAGACCTTTATGGGGGGTAAGATTAGACGACATTTCGGACACATGCAGAGTCACCATTACGAAAATATTCACTTCAGAATTGAACAATGTCATCAATAAACCAAGAACTAGCACCATCCTGTTGGAAAAAATTGGTAGCCAGCCAGGACCCTGTCCATGCTATCGCAAACTGTACGACTCCATGGTTCCCTGAAAACTCTTAATTGTATTTCAGATATTATGTTAAACGTGTGTATATAAATTTCATGTAACAACACCTTTCATGTAATAATTTGATTCACGTGCAAACACAACTTGCAAAAATATGTCTGTTAGCTTGTCCATGTCTGCCTGACCACATTTAACAAATGAAGTTCCGAGCAACCAACTTTCAAAAACCTTAATACTGTGGACGTTTGATAAAACTTATCAAGGTATTCCAAATTTCGTTAAAATCAGAAAATTGCGCGCACTTCCTACGGAAACTTGAATGCGCGCATCTTGATCGTAGCTTGTTAAATCCTGAACTCAGCATGAAATGTCGCTGAGAGAAATCTGTGGAAAAATGTGTCACATTTTTAATGCTCAGTACACATTCCCCGAATGTCTAACGGTGGGAGGCAATGAACCAAAATGGTTACGCTATGCGTAGATTTCCTAACTTCTTTGTTCCGCTCGGGTTACGTATTGTTGATATAATGCGGATACCATACCAGTTACCACTGACTTTACCTCACTCCATATTACGTGTTACTTAACAAGTAAAGGTGTGACCTTACGTTAGCAAGGCCACACTTTTGTGGCCTCACAAGGTCAATGCATATCCTAGAGCGTGTATTGCTGACTTCAGTCTCTAGGTGATATTGACCCAATTCACCCCTTAAATGCCATCCCTTCCTGTCTCTCAGCACGTGGGAGATGAATCTAAGTGAAGGTCAAAGGAGTTTCCTTTATCATTTCCTTTCTACTATTTTCGTAGTACAAAACCCAAAGAAAACATCTACAGAGATATTCCTCGACATCTCCCACACTACGTAGCCCTTTATCATGAAGTTAAACTGCAGATGCCGTTTACTCTTCGAGTGCAACTTCCCTGCCATTTTCTTTCTGGTTCCAAATTCTCCAGCACCTTTTCTCTCAAAGAAAATTAACTTACATTTGTTTCGTAGTCCTTACCTCTTCTACCTACTCACAGTAGGTGTCGAGGTTGTTTATTTTCACTTGATCACACTCAGACACACGCCACAGTCGGTAAGACTCCTCTGGACGAGAGATCGGCCCGTCGCAGAGACTTCTACCTGACAACACAAACACTCACAAGAGACAAACATCCATGCCCTCGGTGGGATTCGAACCCACGATCCCAGCAAGCGCTCGGCCGCAGATCTACGCCCTAGACCGCGCGGCCACTGGGATCGGCCTTACATTTGTTCCCACAGTAAATTTAACGTATTCCTTCTTTATAACATTGAAACCAAACTTACCTGCCCTTTTTGACTAACAAATAAAATTAGTATTACAGTTGCGACTCAAGTTGCAAATGAACTTGAAATTGTTATTTTAGTTTCACGCATTTAATGGCCTGAAAATGACAACTTTGTGGCCGAAACACGTAGCTGTGTTATCCTCTGATATAACACAACAAACAGTTGTGTCCGTGGTGAGAAATAGCTAGCTACCTTGTAATATATACAAACACAACGCGATTTGCAAGGTGAAAAAATCAACAATAATTATTTCCCTAAAGAGCATTAACTGACTGCTAAGTACAGAGTAAACAAAGTTCGTTCTCTGTGACTTCCATATTTATTTTCATATTCAAAGCTACTCTGGCGAGCAACAGAAAGATAAAAAGAGAAGCTCTGGGGGGACTTTCAAGGAAAAGAATATTCTTTTTGGAAATCGGAGAACATCACGGAAGGCCATTAGTTGCAATGGTCATTCAGTATTTCAGATGAGTATGGAGCATTGGTGGGATTATACGGACACAATAAAACCGAAGAACTTGGGGAGAAACATTTCGCAGCTCTCAGGCCGGTCTATGTAGGAACTGTCCTGGACAAGGCGGCAGATTTTTTCCAAATACTTCGGTTTTTCCCCCGTCAGCGTCAACTCATCAACGTCAAATACTAATATTTCATTCATACACAACCGAAACTACGATAACAACTGACAGCTCCACTAAACACCTCTGTGCCTATCTCCTGTTTCTCAAAGATCCATTTTAAAATTATCCTCTCACCTGTGCCTTTCAAATAGCCTTCTTCCTGCAGTTTCCCATCAAAGTTTTACCTGCATTGACGATTTCAACCATACAAACTACCAGTTTAACCATTATAATTCTTCGTCAGCACAAATGAAATTTTTAAGACATTTGCTAGGAATTACTAAGTTAAACAGGGAGAGAAATCAATCAGTGAGGGAGAAACTTGGAGTGCAGAACATTGTTCTGGAAATAAAACAGTAACAACGAAATTGGCTACAACATGTAGCGAGAATGAATATAGAGAGGATACCCAAACAGGCACTGAAATATAGGCCAAAAGGGAAGAGAAGCATAGGACGCCCAAGGAAAAGATGAAAGGACCAGCTTCATCTCGAGGGATAAAGAAGAGACACTGTGCCTAATACTTCACAGCTCATGATGATGATGATGATGATGATGATGAATTCTTCGTCATAAGTAAAAATTACAAAACTTTCTACTTTGCAGTTTTCCCTTACCTCCTATCATTTTCCTCTTAGGTTTAAACACACTCTCCAGCGCCCCATTATGAAACACCGACGTTCTTTAACCTGCTGGTAAAATAAGAGCTGCATTACTGTCCAAAATAGGATTCTGTGACTGGCTACATTTATTTCACTGTGAATGATTTTATTTCGGCTGTAATTGGTTTACTGTAATAAAAATGCGTGATTCATAATCAGACTAACGAATAAGTCACAGCGAGATCAATTTAAAGGCATTGGAAGGAAAGCTCCAGAATGTGGATCAACAGGAAGGTCACGGCATGATATAACTGTCTTTCAGATTTCATAAGGTTACGACGTGCCTAACAAGGTTTAACCTTGAAAAAGAGAATTCTTCCATTCACCTATCCAGTCCACATTCCTTGATGTACTGCACACAGTATGCAGTGCTCTGTCGGAAACGACATACGTATAACTTTTCATAGTTTCTTTATGCGCGTTTCGTATTCGGTTCATCAATTCGAGAAATGTTGAACTGGTGCAGAAGAAATTTTACGTTTGCAGATCTGTCCTAGCATTTGTAGACAAACCACAATTTTTGTTACGATCGGATGAATATACAAAATACGTGTATGTATGTATGTATGTATGTATGTATGTATGTATGTATGTACGTACGTACGTACGTACGTACGTACGTACGTACGTACGTATGTATGTATGTATGTATGTATGTATGTATGTATGTATGTATGTATGTATGTATGTATGTATGTATGTATGTATGTATGTATGTATGTATGTATGTATGTATGTATGTATGTATGTATGTATGTATGTATGTATGTATGTATGTATGTATGTATG